>JAJOZX010010998.1:100000-131415 GCA_023014485.1 Bathynomus jamesi
AAATCAGTACAATAAACGAATATACGAACAAAAACATTATAATATACAACGAGTACGTACAATTGGAAAACGGTTTTTTATCTGTCTACATACCATTTCATCGTTTCGGTGAGTGTGACACGGTCAAATAAATTTAAAAAATTTATAAATTCTTTATCATTTGACATATGCATGAGAAATGAGACACAGTACATTCCGCAAACATTAGTAAAATATCCCTGCATACGAAATGGGTTCCATACAACTTCGGGAATATGTAACTGAGCGAGAAATTTTACAATAATAGGGTCACTCCAGGGTTGAGTACCGAGTGAATCAAAATAGTACAGGCGCTGTCTATTTTTAAAATAGACAGCGATCCAGTGAATCCCTTCATTACCGATGATGTCTGTGTTCACAATAAGACTACCGCATTCTCGCGTACTTGGCAAACTCAATGTTTCATTCTTCGCAAACACGCCGATAAATTTGGAACGTGTGACTCGCTCCATTACTTTCTGAAGTGTATTAGCATCCATTTTAAAAGTCAGTGATAACGCTTCTAAATCTATCTACTTCTATTAGGGCTTGCGATTCGAGATATACTAGTACACTAATAGGAGCGTCTATAGGCTTGGCGAATTCCAGCCGCACTGAGATGTTACCGCTCTGCTGTGGTGTTAAATGGGTATTTACGCTAGCAGATAAGTCAGGTGTAATGTCAAACGGATAAAGGTTAAATTGATCAATGAATTCTTCCTGCGTTACCCCATTACCAAGCTCATCACAATCACCTGCAATATGGGTCAGATTACTATAGGCTCTGGCACAAAGAGGTAACACAGCATCTGATGAATAGTCCGTACCCATTGTTCCACCCAAAGCAGTGCCATTAACGTATAGAGTTATATTTTTAAGTCCGAAATTCTCGAATTTAAAGGCACTCTTTTTATATTTTCCATTCACCGAAGCGTGGTCCTGCATGCCGATTAATATCCTTTTAGGAAGATTTCCCAGGGCAATGTTTTCTATCTGCTTCGATGCCAACCCTGCAGGAACCGTATATAGTTTGATCTGCACTCTGTTAATAGGATATTTCACTGTAGCGTTTAGTAAATTTTTCTCAATTTCTAGTTGTTTTGGTGAACTTAATTTCACTCGCCGTACGCGGAGGTATGTGTCCATAATGTGAACCACAACGGACTTTGCGCCCTCTTCTTGATTCGCATCCAGATTTAAGCAGATCTCAGGACTCGTGCGGGTGAGCTTTATTTTCATATCCACCCCGTTCACAAGCAACTTCTCCTGGAAAGTGAAATCTGTGTGCAACCGTCCAAAACACTCGTATATTTTCTTTTTAGAATTTTTAAATTTGTCCTTTATACTATTTTCATCTTTAGTTTGATAATATCCCTCCGCACTTAAAAAGGTAGCCTTCGCTTCTTTGGAAAAGTTGAGGACATTTTCCAAATAGGCTCGTAGATGATAGTACCCCGTGCCTGCCGATATGTTGGTCTGATTTAAATATACGTCACACTGGTTGAATATGGCGTGCAGAAAGTTTGTTTCAGGGTATACAGCATATTTGTCATCGCAGGCCGTTCCATCAGAATGGGCTATACGTAGCTTAGCGTACATGTGCACACAGCTTGGATCAAAAAAGTAAGGACCTGAGCTGGGTATCACGAATTCTATAGGTGCACTCGGGGAACTAATTGTGTTTAAAGGGTTAATTGTAATAAAATCACTGTGCTCAATAGAAACTTGGGTTGGCGGGAGCTCAAAAAAGGACAGCTCCGACTTACAGCATTGTGAACTACATGGGTGGATGAAGCGTGCCATGGCGAAATAGTGACTCCTCTCTCGACAAGTGGTAAACAAACTATGATTCATGAGATCAATATCCTTAGCTTATATCAGTCAAAAAAGTGGTCAACCATAGGTTTCATTCGCTTACAGCATTTCTTTTTTGATAGCCTTTTACGTTTAATACCACGTGACCCCTTCTTCTTCTTCCGGGGAGCCCTCCTCTTCCCGCCACCACGCATTTTTCTCTTTGCATCTTTGATGATTTCGTTCCGTGTACGCTTTAAATGTTTTTTTAGGGCTTCTTTAGGTTTAGCCCCGGCCAATATGTCTTCTGCAGTGTTAAGGCCTGATTGTAGCGCTTTCCTTCCAAGGTATCTGGCACCCCTCTTCAGCAAAGGAACAGCCGTACGTAGTATGGATGAAAAAATGGATCCAAGTCCACTACCGCGCTGGTATCGCATCCCTCGATAGACGGTGAAAGGCTTTCTATCCATTATAACTCAGTGCGTCGAAAGTGTAGCTTCACTGTTAAGCTCCCGTTACCGAATGGGAAGTTTTCGCCCTCAATCGTTCTTATATATATTGTGATATTGGTTATTAAATTAGTTGCGACATTCACATAATGGGGTCTGTCATATGTAATACTCAAACTCCTTCCTCTATGGTTGGGGATGTGAGCAATGCGCAGCAGGCGTGCCTGGGTATCCCCAACAAACTGGTGCTCCACTATATTACTGTAAATATAGCACATGTCTGGGGACCTTTCAGCCAATTTCTCCATCTTCAATTGATACATTAATCTGGACAAGTTATACTGTGTCTCGTGAAATGTGTCTCTTTGGAAGGCTGCGCTATATCGGCCGTTGGTTAGAATTTTGAACTTTCTATGTTCTTTAAGACATCTGTTAGTCTTTGATTTTAGGATTAGTGTATGTGCAGGGTTGTTTACGATTTCATATACTAAATCATTCGTAAGGTTTGAGTTTCTTAAACTTACGTTTAAGCCTCTCACAACATCCTCGGCCGAACCATATTGACCCGGCCCTAGTCTTACTTCTGTACTGTAATACCGTGCAATCTTAGTCCAAGCGATGCGCATAGTTTCATCCATAGCTACCCCAGCTTTTTCACACTCGTCAATGTCTCTAAGAATCGTAAAAACGGTTTCTTCATGTTCAATATTTAAAAAGACGGTGTCCAGCTGAATTTCGCATATCCCCACCTCATACGAATCACGACCCAATTCAATGTGCCCATGGAGTTCTGTTACAAAGTTGGCTAGCGTGTTGTTAGGGTGTACAGACAGGGACGAGGAGGACGGGAGTGTGACGTAGAAATGGTTAGGAGCCATGTTGCATACTATTTAAGCTTCATTATTGCATCAGCTTTTATATAGGTGTTGAAGCTTTCTGGGTACCCTAGCCATTTCACCAGGTACATTTTTCTCCTTCCTGAACCTTTGCTTCCTAAAATTTTCTCAATTTTAAACACATTTTTTTCTAAATTAAACGCGACTTTCTGCAATTCCTCGCGGTAAAAGCCTCCTGAGATTTCTTCCCCATTCAAATCTTCAATGTAATACATCATTATCACACCTTTAGGTCTCACAGCCCTAACTTTAAAAATCTCGCGTGTCCATCCTTGCTCAAAACCCTTTGCGAATTTATTCCCCGAACGCGACAGCCTTACATAATCATTGATTTTGAAGCGCACAGAGTGTGGTGGTGGTGGTGGTGGTGGTGGTGGTCCATCTCTTCTCGGGAGCGTACCTCTTTCTAAAACTTCGTTAGGTGTTGCCCCAATCGTGCGATGGTGTGAGCGGTTGTAGGATGATGCCAATGGTTCCAGAATGTCTAGAAATCTGTATGTGTTTTTATGTGTAAAATAACGGTGCATGCGTTCCTTTATGGTGCGCTGAACTCTTTCAGCTAAAGAAGCCTTATGTATAGAATTGGTGTGTAATAGCTGATATTAAACTCTGTCAACATATTCTGAAAAGCACGGCCTATAAACTCCTTCCCCATATCCGTACAAAAATAGCCAGGAACCCTGTTTTCTTTTAACATTAGCGTTTTGGTGGCTTTAGCAACTGTTTCAGGTGATTTATTTTTCAGAGGAACTAGCCACAGATATCTAGAGAATACGTCTATTATGAATAGAATGTAGCGGTAACCATCGTTATACACAGAGTATCTTTGCATGTCTGTTAAATCTGCTTGCCAAATAGAATCAATCGAGGAAGCCGTTGTCTTGGCTGTTTTAAACCTTTTTCTCACAGGCTTATGAAGCGTATAAGCGTCCTGCTCCCTCAAAAATCTTTCAACATCTTTTTTTCCTACTCCGTAAACGTGCAGTCTATCTACGCCGCCGTAAGAGGATGGGGCAGAAATGTCATAATAACGTTTAGTTAATACGTTAGCCATTTGCGTATTTTAGAGGCAGGTGGGTAGGGTTGGTTTAACCTCTTCTTTCTCCTCTTGAAAGGTGTTACCGCAGGGGGTGACGGCGTCTTCAATTGTGCCACAGACGTTGCGTGTTCCAAGTCTTTTAACCTGTTCAGATTTCCTATCAACGTTTTAGGGACATTTATTTGTTGTAGTCTTGCTTTAATATGCTTCCATCCTGATGGTGATGGCCTATCCCACTTTCTCACCAGATCATGGACAATGTCTACGATATTCGATCCCTGTACCTTTGATCCTTCCACAATGATCTCCCCTGTATCGGTCCATTGTATGGCGGGATCCTCATTCAATAGATTATAAAGACTTAAGCCTTTACTCCTCAATGTAAGTGGGAGGGTTTTTTAATACATGTTCGATATGTTGTGTGGCTAATCTTTTTGGTTGATCAGCTGTATCGTCGGGTACAGGTCCTATGTCGCCATCGGTGCTGTGCCTAATAACCACAGGAATCTCCGTAGGGCTCTTATAATTTTCGTACTCGTGAAGAAATTTCTGCAGAGCTTCTTGGTATAAGATTCTTTTCTCATCAGGTGTTTTTTCACTGTTTAATAGGGCTAACAATTCGCTTTCCATTCTTTTAAGTCTGCTTTTACGGGGATCTAGATCCGTGTCTCTTTGCAGTGAAGCGTACACCTCGTGGGGAATCACTACCACTTTCTTCATTATATTAATCTAGTCAGTAAAGGGCCCAAAACTGAAAATAAGATGGGGAGAAATGACCCTCCTGTTTGCACAATAACTCGTTTTTTCTTCGCTACAGTTTGACTTTTACGAGCGAGTGTACGTATTATGTTCTTGTAGCGGCGTAGGCGAGCCTTCTGATGGGTTTCATTGATACATTGCAATTTATAACGTTAAGACAGATTTCACAGATGCATTTTAAAAAGTCGGCGTCAATATTTTTAATAAACATCTGCTGCATTGCCCGGGGCAGTCGATGATAGATTTTTATTAATTCATGGTATTTCTTTAGTCTCTTTGTCATTCTGGAATATACACCGTTTCAGGCTCGTTTGGAAATATATTCGTTCGCAGAAGCACTCTAAACGTGTTTCGCGGATGAAGGTCGCAAAGCAAATATCCGTAACGCGTGCTTGTAGCTTCTTTATAAACTTCCAAAAACTCCTTACGCTGATTCGGGAACATTTGATTGGCTAATACCCCAATTTGTGATACATCTCTACGTTGCGCGAATAAGACTAGATATTGCGTATTTAACGACACATCGCGCATGTATCTATTTTTGAAAAATAGATTCTGATTGATGAAGAACACGCTTATGTTAAGATGGTGGGAGTATACTGTAAATGTCTCGGCAAACGTTTTATCCATCTCCAACATGAGATCGTCAATTACAATGATTGTATGTTCAGTTCCCTTTAGCGAATTAACGTCATATACACCTTTGTGGAACAAAATATCATCTTGGTACTCGTTGAACGCTGATTGATACGTCGAATAGCACCATATAACTTTATGCACAAATTTCGAGAACATCTCGCCCTTTTCTTTAATGATTTTAAGCATAAACACAGTTTTACCACATCCTGTAGGTCCAGATATAATACATGTGGATGGGCTCGTGAATCTGAATTTTTCTACAGAGTCCATTTCTAACACGTCACACTCCTAAGTGGGTCATTTACAAAATATTACAAATTTTGAGTGCTGATCCTTATATTTCTTCTCCCACAGAACCGACGATGAGGTAGAGCACCCTATCATTACGGATGACCTCGACGACAGTGTGATCTCCTCCCCTGAACCAGCGATACAGGTTGCACGTCCAAAGCGGAGGTATGAGAACCCCACATCAGGTATAAAGCGGCCGAAATACGTACCTGTTGCAGCAGATCCCCAACCCTCAACCGCAACAACCTCCCCAGCAGCAGCACCTCCCCCTTATTCCGCCCCCCGTTCTGTTAAGTCTACAATAATAGATCCCCAACCCTCCTACGCAACAGGGCCCCCATCAGCAGCAGCACCTAATATATCCACTAATTCATCCGCCCCCCGTTCTGTTGAGGATGTTATTACGTTCGAGTTAGTGCGATCCGCAGCCCCCACCCCCGCCTTGACTAGAAATCGGTATAGAGTTAGGGTCGACCCTAGAGCCCTGTATAGCAATGGAATTGAGCGCGGGATACGCAGGGTAGTACAGCGTATTATAGAGTTTGCTCTTCAGAATCGCGACGAGCGTGAGGTCAGGACGAGTCTGTCCTTTGGGTTCGGGTCAGATGACGGTGATGTAGACGATTATTGGGTGATAGTACCGTTCAGGCGTTTGGCTGCTGAAGATGTAGAATATATATTAGGGCGTATAATGCAAGCCGTCCAAAGTAGTATAGCCTTCAATATGGACAACTTCACGGTAAATATTGACCATGTATACCGTGTTGCGGGTCATAGTGCCATACCGTACACTCTTAACTTCAATTCTCCAACTATTTACCGAAGGCATATAAACGTCGATCGTGGTTGCGGCTTTATAGCAGTACTCTTAGCACGTATGTTTACTGTACAAAATACACGGACTCAAAAAATTTGGCTGCCTACGATCGTTGAGCGTGCCCGTAAACTAGCTGTAGACTGTGAACTTGAATTTGACTGTAATATGGGTCCTGAAGAGCTGAGAAAGGTAGAACAGGAAATGAATGTGCGCATAGTTGTATTTGGTTTGGATGATCGCCCGGACTGTGTATGTTTTTAAAAGCTGTGTGAGAGATCGTACAAGACCCCTACTTATTTTAGGATTGTCAGGGACAACGTATCTCCCCATCCGTAATATAAGGGGGCTTTACGCGAGTTATGACAAAAGTCGAAAATATGGGAGACATCATGATTTGTGTAAGGGGTGCCTCGAGTTTGCGGCTGATATAGTGAGACATTGTAAAGAATGTCACATGGTATGTGAGCAGTGTAAAAGCACCAAATGTGAAAGCCGTGTAGTTGAGAAGAGAGACTGTGATGTGTGTAGACGCACATTTTTCAATAATAGCTGCTTTGATCTCCATAAATCAATTGGTACGTGCAGGAAAATGAGAATCTGTGAATGTGGTATGTTTCACACAATGGATAATTGGGGAAAATTTAAGCACAAGTGCGACGTAATTCACTGTCCTACATGCCAGGAGGAATATAAGGCGGATGGAGTAAAGCATGTGTGTTATATGAAAGATGCTAAGCCTAAAAATAACCCTTGTATAACTGTGTACTACGATATAGAAACATATACGAACGCTGAAACCAAAGAGGTAATTCCACATTTACTTGTGAGCCAGACCATCTGTGATGAGTGTATGGGTATCGAATGTGACGAGTGCCCCAAATGCGGTAAACGGACAAACGTTTTTAAAACGAATGTCAGCGATAGTCCTGTGAAACTATTTGTGTCCTATATTGTCAAGTTAGCCGACAAGTTCAAAAAAATGACTGTGTATATTCTCGCCCATAACGGGGCAAAGTTTGACACGCAGTTCCTTTATAAGGAGTTGCTTGAACACGAATCCTCTGAGATATTTACAGGTGATCCATTGAAAAGAGGCAACAAATTAATACAGATGCAGATAAGAGGCAATGTACAATTTAAAGATACTTTATTATTCACACCTTGTAAATTAGCAAAGCTACCCAAGGTGATGGGAGTAGCAGCTGAAGTTTCCAAAGGATACTTCCCATACACTTTCCTCACCAGCGAGACTTTAAACTACGTAGGCCCACCCCCCCCAAACATTATTTTGACTGTATGGATGAAGACTTTGATCGATACTACGACAGTTTTAATGAAAGTAACCCTTATAATATAGCTGATGAATGTGAGCGTTATTGCGTGAATGATGTGCGCGTGCTTAGAGTATGTTTCCAGGCCTTTAGAAGTATGTACATAGCCCGTTTCAAATGCGATCCAGTGCAAGTCGCAACCACCATCGCATCATTATGTTTTACGGTGTTCAAGAATAACTTCATGCCTAAAGACACCTTAGCCATTATTCACCGAAACAACCCCCGCAGTTACGGACACAAGGCTATTTACTGGCTCATACACCTGCAGCAACAAACAGGTGTATACATAAAGCACGCCCGCAACACGGGTGAAGTACCCATTAAGATTAATGGACGTGTTTTTTGGGTTGATGGGTTAAGTGAAAACCGTGTCACTGGTGTGAAGACTGTGTATTCCTTTAATGGATGCTGGTGGCATGGATGCCCCCGCCCTGAGTGCGGTATCGTCGGAGATATCAACGGTAGATCTCCTGCCGACTGTCTTGCAGGGACCCGCACCCGCGATCAACTTATAGGGTCACAGTTCACTCACAAAGTCTTGTGGGAGCATGAATATGATGCACGGATGGAGACAGACGATGTATACCGTGAGGAAATAAAAACGATCAAGCGTTCAATGGTGCTGGATCCTCTCAAATGTGGTGATAGCTTGTTTGGAGGACGTACAAATCCTTTCAGACTATACTTCCCACCTACGGAGGGCGTGAAGCTCCATTACTACGATTTCTGTTCTTTATACCCATACGTGATGAAGAGCAATCCGTACCCCGTGGGCGCTCCTGAGAAACTGGTGGGACCTAGCATGCCTCCATCAATGAATTTTCAAAAAATTTGAATGATCATTACTTTGGGCTCTCTTTCGTAGACGTACTCCCCCCACGCAATTTATGGATGCCGATCTTACCTGTCGTTATCGACGACAAGCTCATGTTTCCCCTGTGCGTGAAGTGCGCGGAAGAGGATAACGGCGAATGTAACCATATACCCCACCAGCGTAAGATCAGAGGCGTATATACAAGTCCTGAGCTGGCCCTAGCCGTACGCCATGGTTATAGAATACTGAAGATACACGAGGTGTGGAGGTTTCAGAAGCTCCCCAACCTTTTCACACCATATATAAACGCCTTTTTGAAGGATAAGGTTGAAGCATCAGGGTATCCGCGAGGAGTTGATACCGAAGATGAAAAGTCGGCCTATATTCAACGTTACCGCGACCGCGAAGGTATACAACTTGATCGTGTCCAAATTGTAAAGAATCCTGGCAAGCGCTTTAGTGCAAAGTTGTGTCTAAACAGTCTATGGGGAAAATTTGCGCAGAATACCGGCAGAGGGAACATTCATTTGGCACAAAGTTATAGCGATGTCTGGGATTATGCCAATGCCCCCGATAAAGAGGTCATGGAGATCGTGAATGTAGGTAATACTTACGTAATAAAGTACAACAACACTGAATTTGCCACAGATACCTCAAGGGTTACAAACATACCTGTGGCGAGCTTCACAACAGCCTACGCCCGTATAAAACTTTGGGGTCTATTGCATTCTCTTGGGCGGAGAGTATTGTATGCCGATACAGATAGCGTGATATTCACAGAGAGGGAGGGTGATTACATGCCCGCTATTGGGGAGTTCCTCGGCGAACTCACTGATGAGATCAAGGATGAGTATGGGGACGACGCATACGCCGACTCTTTTATCTCAACAGGACCTAAGACTTATGGGGTACGGGTCAGGGTAGGGGATGAAATGAAATATATCGTGAAGGCAAAGGGTATTACGCTCAACCATGCGAATCGGGAGGTTGTTAACTTTGAGTCGTTGAAGGATCTAGTATGTTTGGAACCTCACCAACTAATTGTAGGCACCCACAATTTTCGGGCGCAGAAGCTGGGAGGCGTGAAGGAACTTAGGGGTACGATGGTGTGCCGTAACACCTATAGGAAACGTTACCAGTTACCTGGCACCTATGATACCGTACCCTTTGGATACCAATGATGCTTCTAACTCACACGTCTTGTATATAATCGTATCTATTTGTAAATATATATGTATATATAACTTGAATATCTCGAATCGTATTTGTAAATATATGAATATCTCAATAAATCAAATAGCGTTTCACTTTCTCCTTTGTGTGTGTGTGTGTGTGTGTGTGTGTGTAGGTGAAAGTTCTAAGCTCCGCCCACTGCGTGAGTCATGCTACTATCTGGGAGTCCCTGCGTGGTCAGTCGACCGCAGTAAGCCCGAGAGATCAGACGTGTATTCAGATCAGACGTATATTGAAATGGCTACCTTTAATATCGCTTGCACAACGTTTATGAAATGGTATTCAGTAAAGTGTGAGGATGTGGTGGATACCGAAAAACTTCCTATTCCCCCCTCCTATGCCTCTTTTAAAACCACATTGGATTGTGCGAAGTTCCAAGATGTACAAATACTCTACGGATGTTCTGGTGAGACTGTTGAAGGCTTTCGTTGCACAGACGATGTGCTGAAGTATACTGCAGGGCTAAACTTTATAAAGTCTCACATACACCGTGAAGTAAAAGAAACAACGCGTGCAGAAGAGAAGCAGCAGGTATGGATAATGAGCCTTGTGGATGGGTGGTGTGACAAGCGGTATTACGTCATGCTACACCATGTCGATTACTCATACCCTACGTCTGAAAATGTGAATCTCGTGATCATGGACAATCTTAGGTGTTTTTATCACTATATTAACGTATATCATGATGAGGTTCATAGTGAGGTTGTGGCTAGTGCCATGCGTGAGTTTTTAACAGATTTTAGAGACGAGCATCGTTTGATGGGTAGAAAGGAAAAATATGAGCATATGTTCCTCTCAAATAGTGCGCCGGAGTGTGGAGATGATTAGCGCCTAGTTCTTATCCAAAGTGCGTAGGCTGGTAGTGACGAAACGGAAAAACAAATATGTGCAACAATTCGAGTCGTACGAACATGCCCATTCACGTATCATCGAGTCAGCCGCCCGTCGAACCGTTCCTGCCTGTGCCTCACACGGCTCATAGTTATCTCAGAGCTTGAGCCGAGTAGACGTGCGCTCCTCGAATACGATGGAACTTCCTTTGAGCAGCATTCTCAACGCCTCGTACGATGTGTCCGTGACGAAATCGTTGCGCGTGTTCAGGCGTAATTCCGGTACCATTAGCTATGTACTGGAAACGGAATGTAGACCGACAAACAAACGGGTTTATTTAAGTATCGAGGAGATGAATAGAATCTTCGTGATAGTTGATAAGTGGTGTGAAGATCGTTATAAAATACCTGCTAACGTAGGTACAAGAAGAGAGCAGATTAGTGACGCGCCCTCATACGCCGTTGTATGTACGTTGTGTATAAATAACGATCGGCCGTGCATTGATATAAGGCTTGATGTGGAAGAATGCTTCTGATAATAACGCTCTTATTCCTACGCGAAACCGTTTCATCCTCGACAGAATGTTTGAAATCGTCGGATTCCGTAAACTGAAACCTATATTAGACGCGCGTGTTACGGATATGTTTTATTTTGATACAGTACTTGAATACGCATACACTGCTCTGCTCGATGGGTTTACCGAGTGTAGGACTGGTGAGAATGGTCTAGTGCTGGATGTTTATTTAAAAAGTTTAGACTCTTTGAAATACCATGAACTTTGGTACAAAGCAATTGATCGGTACAAGGCTGAGCTCACCTACACCGTTCACCCTGAAGAACTATTTCTTTATATAACGCGCAGTTGCCGTAACGATTTAGAAGATTATTTCAATTGCCGTTATGTTGAGTGAAGAGTTCACGATTGAAAAGCGCGAGTCGGTAGAAATAAACCCTCGATTGGAAAAGCGCTTATAAACTTGTGTTTAATAATGTAGCTAACGATGAACTCTTTGTGCGTGCTTTTGATTGTATTCTAGACATGTTTAAAGATGACTTACCAACCGGTTGTAAAGTGGGAACAAAAATAGTACTGAACGATATGAAAGCCATTCATATCGAATACAGGTTTCCCTATACTTTAAGCGGTGAAATATTATTAAGCCGCATAGACTGCGTAATGCAGAGCAATAATGATGTAATTGTAAACTCGATTAAGACCGATTTTAGTATTTTGAAAAAAAAGTGAATTGTATATATATATTTTGATTATGTACATATTTCTATTGATTTGTGTTTATATATATATATATATATATATATATATATATATACATTTTGCTTGATATTTCTCCTGTACTGTTATGTACATATTGAAGTGTATATGAAATGTATATTTTATTTATATATCACCATATTGTGTGTGTGTGTATATTTCTGTTATGTACATATTGATGAAATGTATATTTTATTTTATATATAATTATGTGTATATATTTGTTATACGCATATTCCTCAAATGTATATGAAATGTATATATATTATATATATATATATATATATATATATATATATATATATATATATATATATATATATATATCCATAATTGTGTGTATATATTTCTGTTATACGCATATTCCTCAAATGTATATTTATTTTCTATATATTTATAATAAAAAGAATGATGCAATGTTGTTTATTGTTATGCCTTCTACTACCGGTATTCTGTATACAACAGGTATCTGGCAATATTTAAGCCTTCTAAGCCAACTGGCTGATTAGGAGTCTATAATAATAATGTATGCAATAATAAAAAAAGAGGTATCTGACAACCAGCCAACTGGCTGATTAGGAGTCTATAATAGTGTATACAATGGAATACATGGCGCTATCTGGCAACTCAGCCAACTGGCTGATTAGGCGTATATAATAATAATAATGTATACAATGGTATCGGCAACTCAGCCAACTGGCTGATTAGGAGCCTATAAAACAACGCCAACTCGGCTGATTAGGCGTATATAATAATAATGTATGCAATAATAAAAGAGGTATCTGACAACTCAGCCAACTGGCTGATTAGGCGTATATAATAATGTATGCAATAATAAAAAGAGGTATCTGACAACCAGCCAACTGGCTGATTAGGATAATAATGTATACAATGGAATACATGGCGGTATCTGGCAACTCAGCCAACTGGCTGATTAGGAGCCTATAAAACAACGCCAGCCCGGCTGGAAGTCTCAGTGTGCACCACTTTTTCTCTACAAAAAAAAAAAAAATGGTGTCAATAATCCAGCAGGGTTGAAAGCACCTTAAACAGAAAAAACAAACAGTGTGCACTTGGCTCCTGCCAGGTGAACACCTCTCCTCCTTTCTCTCCTCCTCCTTCTTTCTCTTGGGGGGATAACGCCGCCTCCAAGTTTTCCCCCCACCCCCCTTTGCAACATCCCCTTTGCAACATCCCCCCTTTGCAACATCCCCCCTTTGCAACAACCCCCACCCCCCTTTGCAACATTACATAATAACCTGCAACATTCCTGCACTCTCCCCTTTTGCGGCTATACTACTTGAGTGGACAACCAATTTGACTCGTTCAAAGCATGATGTTACTTCACTTTTCAGAACACAAACGGAGTTTATAAATAATAATAATAAAAATAATAATAATAATAATAATAATAATAAAGAAATTCATGATCAGCTTCGAATTTAATATAATGTTTTATAGAGACTTCAAAATTCTATTTAAAGGTTTTTCTTAATACTACAGAAGCTTTATTTAAAAAAATATCCTTCAGTAAAATATGATTGTTTATATCTTTAAAGTTTCACCCGTACAATTCAAACATTTTTTTTTCAAAGAACTAAAATAGAAAATTGTTAAACTAATATTTACAGATGAAACCTTAAAATAACATAATTTATATATATATATATATATATATATATATATATATATATATATTACAACTCAGAATAGTCCCCTGAGATAACTTTTATGTACTGTAATACACAGACCTAATTGACTGGGTCTTGGGTAAACCTTAGACCCTGTCCCAAAGGGGTCCTATTTCTTTAGTAGATAGCTGGTGAGGGAAGCTATATTTTGGGGCCTCTTTGCTAGTGACTCGTTGCCCGCGTTGGGCTTCCATCATGAAAAAAAAAACTTCACTATTTGTCATTTACCACCACTTATTCGGACTATAGTGGATTTAATATCCCAGAAAAGTTCCTTGCACATTAGGTCTGTGTAATTTAGAGGTGGAAAGAGTAAGTCAGTACTCGAGTATTCTTCTACTCGAGTACAGGTTTTTGTTGTACTCGTACTCGATATAATCTGAAATCGGCTGTAATCGTATTTGCACTCAAACTAATTTCAAATCTGAGGATCTTGTCCTAGACTCCGAGTGTACCATGAAAGCAACAGTTTACAACTTTAATTTCAATATGGTTTATATTTTCAGATTTATTTACTATATTTTTATGCAATACTTTACATTTATAATATTATTAATAACTAAGTGGCAACTTTTATAGCGAAAAACCTTAGTGAAGAACGTGTCTTATGTTTTATTACTGAATAGGTAGGTGAAAAATTTTTTACAGTATACTGCGATATACAGTATATGTAACAGTAAACACATTTTGTTCATTTCATGTCGCAGTTTTTTTCCTTTTCAATGCAATGCGTTCATATGGTCTAATAAGCTTTGCTCATGCAAGCAGCCAATCATCAGTCAAAGTTTGAAACCACACGCTTACACGCGTACTCGTACTCGAACACTAAAAAAGCCGTACTCGTGCTCGTACTCAAACACTAAAAAGTATACTTGTACTCGACCACTCAAAAAATACTGTACTCATAATCGTACTCGTACAACTCAAAAATTTTGGTACTCTTTCCACCTCTACCGGTGGTGTGTATTCCGTAAAAGTTATCTCAGGGGACCATTCCGAGTTCTATCATATATATATATATATATATATATACCTTTCCTTTCAACCTTTCAGGTGTTCCGTGCGATGATTCATCATTTCACGGAGGTCATGCTTGTTGCTCTTCCTCTTGAGTTGGCCTGGTAAAGTAAAGAGTTGGTTTTTACGCGCTTCACTTTACTCCCGGCTCATCTGGAATTGTTCTGAGCCAGGCGTCTTGTCTTCTTTTGAAGATGTCCACCGCTACACCACTCGTGTTCCTTAGTTCCTTGGGCAATTGACTGAACAGTCTTGCGGAGTCTTGGCCCTTTCACAACAAAGCTATTTTCCTTCAGGGTTGAGATGTTCCTTGTCTAGCCTTTGGTTTGGGAACACGACACATTCTTTCTTTCCTACTTTCCACTGTGTTTGAGTCGTTATAGGGTTCAAAGTAAGATTGGGGGCTAGTTCCTCCATTATTTTCCAAGTGTAAATAATGGTGTACCTCTCTCTTCTTCTCTTCAGCGAATAAATTTAATTCACGTAACTTTTTCCAATAATTTAATTATTGCATCCATTGATCTTCGTTGTGAAGTTTCTCTGAATCCCTTCTAGTTGACTTGTCTTCTTTTTTGATGTTAAGACGGAAATACTCCAACTTGGGTATGATTAGTGTTTTCAACAGAGAAATCATTATATTCCTACCCCTTCTTTTAGGGGTTCTCAGTATCTGTCCAGTTATTCTTTTTACTCTGTTTAATGTTATCTTGTTTCAAATTTCGCGTCAGCAGTCATTATAACTCCTAAATCTTTTGCGTCAGAGTTTCTCTGAATTTACTGTCCATTTTGGGTAAAGTGTTCCAGGGATTTTGGGTCCTCCTTTCTTCCTTACCTTTATAGCTGAAATTTCTCGGTGTTAAATTTCATATTATTGCTTTCAGACTAATTCTAGGTTGTGTTCATTTCTGTTTGTAGAGGTTCTAAACCCTCTAAGTTCCTTATTTTTCTACTAATTTTGGTGTCACTAGCAAAGAGTGTTACTGTATTATATCACTGGTAACTTCATCATCTATATCAGTTAGCGTGATTATGAATAATAATGGAGTTAATACTGTACTCTTTCTTGTGGCACTGAGCTACTGACCTCTGACTCTGATGAAGATATTCCTTGAACTGTAACGACTTGCTGTAGCTCACTAAGGAAATTATATATCCATTTCCTACTTTTCTTGCTATTCCCATATATTCAGTTTATATGCTATGATTCCATAGTCACCCTTGTCGAACACCTTGGCAAAGTCTGCATATATCACATCACAATTTTCATTGTTTTCGAATGCATCAGTAATATTGTTATAGCGTTCCATAGTTGTGATAAGCATGATCTCCCTGACCGGAATCCATGTTGGTTATCATTTAATTTTTTCTGACTTTCCAAAAGTCATAGATTTTTCTCTAACCATTCTTTCAAATACAGTATTTTGGTGAGATCATATGTCAGCAACAGTGGCCTATCGTTTTTAGCCTTGGATCGATTTCTTCTATGTACTGGAACTATCATATGTTCGTTCACTTCAGGATGCTCACTATTTCCCCCGTGTCAAGTAATCATATATCCGGGATTGAGACCCGGTGACGGCAGGAAGCGCACGGCAAAACCCAGCTGTTCATCCTTCCACACAATAAAAGAATTGGTTGGTAGATAAATGGGTACCCTGGGTAGCCTAGTGGTTAAGACGCTGGGCTGCTGGTGGAGCGTGGTTCGGATTCCACGTTGAACTGTAGGTCTAAGATGGAGTGACAATTATAAGAGTAAAATTGTGTCTGTCATTTCTGTGTGTGTGTTGATGATGCTCTCAATTTATTATATTTAGTATTTGCTACATTTATACGAGTGTTCGGATATTCCACTCTAATTTTTCATTGTTAACTGCTAGTTGTTAATAAACTTAGGGTAAATACATTTAAGTCATCATCCTGTCTTCGGTGTACGCCTTTATTAGCAAAATGTCATAATATGTCAGTATTTATTCGGGCCATATTCATTCCGCACATGTATGACAGTATTGTAACTTTCCCTTTCTCTTCTTGTTTCAGATGGCAAGAGTGACGGATATAAAAGAGAAACGGAGACAGCTGGAGCATGGAACAGGAACATGTATCATTTGCAGCAAATGACAATGATTCATGGCGGATGATGTGCGATACAACGGCTGTGGCGAAATTTTGAGATCATTCTGCGGCTTGCCCAAGAAAGGCCAACGGAACTTCAGAACGTTCAAATATACTATCACATGGCACGCAGATCAGATTTTACTCACAAAAAATCAATGGCTAAATTTCAAGAGCAGTGCAGAACTTTTTGGCAAATGTATCAGACCCTGCGCCCAGACCATCGTCAAGAGAAAAACATCTGACCAAGGAAGAGGTACGAAATGAAATGCATCTTTTGTCTGCGGGTGACCGAGCATTTCAAGGGAACACGCACGCACACTCTTAAGCCAGCTGTTAAGCTTCGGGCAGGCGAAATGGTACGGAAGATTGCAGCAGCCCGCAGAGACGAGTGTTGGTCGTGACTACGCGAGACATTGTTGCAGCATGAGGGTCACTACCACAGATCCTGCTACCGAAATTACACGCGGTTTCAGAAAATGGAGCAACCACAGACAGACATTCAATTTCAAATGTACGAGAAGAGTTCATCAAGGTCCTTGTTCGAATATATCCGAACAATTTATTTTCAAATCTGAGGATATTCCATTGATTGATATCACATCCAATTTTGTGTCTTCAGTGGCTTCTGCGGGCATAAGCGAGGTCAGCGATTCCACTAAAAAAAATCTTCTGCAGAAATCAGATACCGAGTTAGGTGATTCACTGTTTTCTTCAATAAGAATCATCGCGAGTTCCTGATGCTGGACAATCTAACAAAAGAAGTATTAAGTGCGGAGTATATACGTGTGAAATCAAAGCTGGAAAACATTTGAAAAAAGCCAACAATGACATTATCATTGTCCAAGCAAGCACGTCACTGCGAAACCAGATCAAAGCTACTCGCCTCAAAGACAAATGACCCCCCTCAGCCAGCGGAGCTCACCCCGATTATGTGAATGTTCCATTGTCTTTACAGACATTTCTGCGGGTCTTACTCGGTGGAAGTGAGGACGGCTCTACTCGCATTAACAGGCTAGCATGGTCAATAGCTCAGGAGGTTATCACTGCAGTGAATGTTGGTGCCGTGAAAACATCGAAACATGCCTTGCTTCCGTGGGTTTAAGACGCTCACCAGTAATGCTGTGATCAAAATCTTGAATCGACTCGGCCAATGGTATTCTTACGCAGCTCTGGAAGAAATTGAGACAACGCTGTGCATTGAAAAAATTCAACAAAAAAGACCGGGTCGCAAAATAAAAAGTTGGAAGACGCTTGCTGACATGCAGTGACAAAAAACAAGCCCACCAAGTTTCTGGCAGAGTCGTGGAGAGAAGAATCATAAAGGAGAAGCTAGGTGGCCAAAAACAAATGTTCGTCACATGTGAAGAAAAATGCTTCAAGCTTACTCACGAGAAGTGTGAGGAGGTCCAGACCCTCAGGTTCAGGAAGCCGACACTCGTCTGCTCCTACTGTACACACACAGCATGCTGTAGAAAATTACCAGGCTCTTGTTTTTGTGGCAGATGACACTGATGTTTTCATCATCCGTCTTGGTCTGAGCAGTACCACTGACAGCAAAATTTTCATCAGGCGTGGGACAAAGTTTTGCATCGGGATGATTGAGATCACAAAATTGACTGCAGCAATGGGGGTGAAGCTTGCTCAGCAGTGGCAGGGCTTCAGTCATGAACCGAATGTGACTCAGTGAGTGCCTCTGCAAGCCAAGGAAAGATAAACACTCTTAAAATTATGCAGCAGAATCAGAAACACCGAAAAGCGTTCATCTCCCTCGGCGATCATGGACTCTGCAGCAGGGAAGTTTTCAACTAAATACAACAGTTCATATACCAGCTCTACTTTAAGAACACGAAGATAGCTGGTGTCAATGATATGCGCTATCAGATGTTCTGCGCAGGAAAGGGCGGCGTGGAGTCCGGACAGCTCCCACCCTGCGAGAACACACAGTTGCAGCACATACTTTCTTGCAAATTACCAAGCTGTCATCTAAAGGCGCAGCATAGAGAGCTTCCAGGACATTTCGAAGTATTCAGCAGGTCACAGCTGCTCGAACATAGCACAAGATGATGCTGATGTCGAACTGGACTCCAGTGATTGTGACAATGATGATTAAAATCAAAACATGAAAATGTAAATGAATTTGCAAGAAGTGGATTTACACTGAAATATATTTCAGTGGAATTTCGTTCAACATGGAGGTTTGGGTTGAAAATTTTTTGACACCACCAATTGGATAGTCCATATAATGGTTCATTTATTAACTCAAACATCATAATAGATAAATATAAAAAGAAAAAAGAAATAAGAAATAAAATTTGGGTATTTTTCTTGACATTTTTCCTTATATTTTTGACAAACATGCACCAAACTGATTTACACGAGTACAAATACTAACATACTCAGAAATTTGTTTTAACAACTTTAATTGCTACAGCTTCAAATTCCAACCACTAGTTGGAAATTACAAGAAAGCTGATTACACTAGAGAAATAGCCCACCTCATAAGGCAACGTAACAACCTCAAACACCACACACAGAAACCATAAAACAGCAGATACAACAGCTTAACACAGAAATAAACAACAAACTCAAAGAAAAAGAAACAGAAACATTTAGGGAATTCATAACAACACTAAACCACTCCACAGATACATCTGTTAGAAAATCTAGAAGAGGAAGAACCATTGTTGTCCCAAGGCGATACGATGACTAAGCTGATTGATGCAGCATTGCTTGTATATATATAAGTTAAGGTGTGTATATATATCCATCTCATAATTGTAAGGTTAGTGAAAAATTAAATTAATTTAGAACTAGCATTTTTGAGCTCTTGTGGCATCGTTGTTTGGTCACATTGTTGGCATCATTTTGGGATGCTGCGCGTCCTTTCTACTCGTTTGTGGAAGGTCGTACGTAAAGGTGTGGTTTGATAGAGAGCTCTCTTGCAATTCAGTTTGGTTGTTTAGATACATGATTGTTGCATCGTGCAATAGTCCAGGTTGCGTTGTTGTTGCAAGGTTCATAAAGAAGACCACAAATAGTACCCTTTTGTTTACCTTTTAAGTTCATGTAATTTAAGGTCTAAGGTAGGCCCGCATCGAGTCAGCAACCCTGAGGTTACCCTGAGGTAGGACCTAATAGGATCTCAAATCCGTAAGTTTTAATTTAGCTTAACTTGGGCTTTAGGTAGAACTTGCCCTTTAGAATTTGGCCGTTCACGGCTCAGCTGGGATTTCGAACCCGACAAATAAATAAAATAACATGGTCCTTCAGAACCGGATTTCTACCCCAAGACTGAGTCAGTGACCATTTTTCGGCAAAGTTCTGATTGTGCAAATTGTATCCCAAGTTAGGCCTAGACGGGTTGAGTATTATTGAGTTAAGGTCCCAGGGTAAAGTTGGTCGCCCAATTGCGAAACTTGGCCAGTCGTCTGTCGTTTTTTGGCCTACTTTTTTTCCGGTTTGGTTAATTTGGGTTATTATTGAATTAAGGTCCCAGGGTAAAGTTTGGTCGCCCAATTGCGAAACTTGGCCAGTCGTCGGTCGTTTTTTGGCCTATATTTTTTCTGGTTTGGTTAATTTTGGGTCATTATTGAATTAAGGTCCTGGGGTGGAAAATTTGGTATTCCATACTGGTGTTTGGTTAGTACCCCACTCAGCAATTCAGTTTATTTGAAAGTAAAATTTGCGTTTGATCAGTTTGGTTAAGTATTTCTGCCAATTCAGCTCATTTGGTATTGAGCCCAAGGGTTGTTTACATTGAAGATGAGTGCATCTGAATTGAACAAATTTATAAAAAGGAGAAGTGCCTACAAAGGTCTAATTACAAAGGTCATTGCCACTATAGATTCTGCCATAGAGCAAGAGGATTTACGCTTAGTGACTGCGAAGCTTGCCATATTAGAAACTAAAAAGGTTGCTCTAAGTGAGGTAAATGTTAAAATTGAGGCTCTTATAGAAGAGGATGAAATAGAAAATAACATAATTTACTTTGAAGAGATTATTGATGATATGACTAACGTAGGCCTCCGAGCAAAAGAGTTTAGCAGCTCAGTACAGTTAGAGACCAGGTCTAATAATGAAACACAACACTCAACAAATGATGCTTGTGAAGTTAAGGTTAACAGATCTGTAGTTCAATTACCGAGGCTTGTACTCAAAACATTTTCTGGGAGTATTCAGGAATGGCAAGGATGGGCAGACAGTTTTCAATCAGCAGTTCATTCTAGTCAAGTGTTAAGTGCCGTGGAGAAGTTTAATTATTTGCGGTCCCTCTTGGAAGGGGAGGCAGCAAAGACTATAGCAGGATTAGCATTAACAGAGGCTAATTATAATGTGGCTTGGGATATATTAAAGAAACGGTTTGGTAAGCCAGAGATCTTAATTAAAAGCCACCTCCGTGCACTTTTAACTATACTTCCTGTTAATAATCCTAATAGTGTCAAGGAGTTACGGCAGTTATATGATGAATTTGAAATTAGAACTAGGTCTCTGGACAACTTGGTGTAGGAATGGAAAAGTATGGTATAATGTTGGTTCCTACACTGGAGTCTAAATTGCCTAGCTCAATTTTGCTTGAATTAAGTAGGGGACACTCTGCAGAACATGTGTACATCCCCCTTCAGCAGATGTTAAGTCTTTTAGGCACAGAATTAGCAAGACGAGAGGGAGTTGAGTTTGCACAGTGGGATGGTAAACAAGAGGACAAAGGCAGGCACAGCACCAAAGTTTCCACAAAAAGGAATAGCCCAGGTACAGTGTCAGCTCTACATGCCTCCTCTGAGAATAAATTAAAGGGAATCAAGGAATGTATATTTTGCGAAGGCAACCACAAGTCATATAAATGTGAGGTGGCTGAGGCCTTACCCTTTGAGGAGAGAAAGGACAGGGTAACTAAGTCCACAGCATGTTTTAAATGTTTTTTGAAAGGTCATAGAGCAAGGTTTTGTAAGTTTAAAATTTTGTGCAAAAAATGTCATGGTAGGCATCAGCCATTATTGTGTGAAAACACTCTTAGTAGGCCTACCCCAGAAGTAGAGACATCAGTGGCACATGCCACTGCTATGCAAGGGAGTAAAAGTAAAGGGGGATTATTGCAAACAACTGCAGCCTTATTAATTGGGAATGAGGGAGAAGCTACTGTAAGAGTGTTTTTGATAGTGGTAGCCAGTGTAGTTTTATTAAGACCAGAATTTCCAGAAAATTGAAGTTTTAAAGAACTTAAGAGGGAAAATTTAAGAATTTCTGGGTTTGGGGTTCCGTTCAAAACCGAACCAAATTTAAGAAGGTAGAAGTTCTGGTTAAAGGGTTGTTACCGCAAAGTCCCACTATCAAGGTCCAAGCTGTAGAGATTGAGGAACTTTGTGCTCCAGTCACTACTTGTTTAGATATGGCATGTGTCCAAGAATTGCAAGTTAAAGGAATTAATTTGGGCAATAATAAGTTTGAGGGAACAGAAGATATTAGTCTTTTGATTGGAGCTGACTATTATTGGGACTTCATCACTGGTAATATTGTCCGTACATCTCAAGGCCCAGTAGCTATTGAAAGTAAGCTAGGCTGGATGCTACATGGTAGTTATTGCAATGAAATGGAAATTAAGGCTCTCTTTGTTAAGATTGAGGAGAACAGCCATGGTCTGGAAAGGCATTTGAAAGCATTTTGGGAACTTGAATCTATTGGTATAAAGGACAACCAGGCAAGTACAGTGAACAATGATGTTTTAGAGCACTTTGAAAAAGGGATTGGGTTTAGAGATGGTTGCTATGAAGTTGGCCTACCATGGAAGGATTCTTGCAAACCCGGTTCAAACCTTCAGCTAGCTAATCGGAGGTTGGAGACTTCATTGTACAGGCTAAGAAAAAATGAGGAGTTGTTAATTGAATACGATGAGGCCATCCTAAGTTATGTAAGGGAGGGCTATGCTGAAAGGGTGCAAGGTGAGCTGGTGAGCCAGGAGGCACATTATCTGCCACACCATGCAGTGGTACGGCGAGACAAAACTACCACCAAACTGAGGGTAGTTTTTGATGGCTCAGCCAAGGACAAAGGTGGTGTGTCCTTGAATGACTGTTTGGATGCTGGGCCAAATTTAAATGCAGATTTATTTTCCTTGTTACTGAGATTCAGGTTTGGTAGAGTAGCATTGACTGCAGATGTGAAGCAAGCCTTTTTGCGGATAAAGTTAAAACCAGAGGACAGAGATGCAGTAAGGTATCTGTGGGTGGATACGAAAGACTTGTTGGAAAATGAACCTAAGGTTCAAGCATATAGAATGAAGTCAGTGTTGTTTGGCCTCAGCTCTAGTCCATTTCTGTTGGCAGCTACTATGCAGTACCATTTTAAGAAATATTCTGAAGTCTATCCTAACACTATTGAACACATAAGGAAAAATTTTTATGTTGATGATTTGCTATGTTCCGTGGATAATACAGAAATGGCTAAACAGATATTCATGGAGGCTAGAGCTATAATGAGGGAGGCTGGCATGGAGCTCAGAAAATGGCAGACCAATCATTCGCAATTACAAGAGTTTATGAGTCATTCCTCTGTAGTACCTGACGCAGCAGAAAGTATTGAGGATTCTGGTATTAAGGAGTTGTGGGCAATAGACGCAAAGGTGCTAGGCATCGTTTGGCAGCAAGATGATGATTTGTTTACCTTCAATGGGAAATCTTTAGTAGAGCTGGCTGAGAATGAGACAAGGTGGACAAAACGTACAGCTCTTAGTTTGGCTT
Source organism: Bathynomus jamesi (assembly GCA_023014485.1). Classification (NCBI taxonomy): domain Eukaryota; kingdom Metazoa; phylum Arthropoda; class Malacostraca; order Isopoda; family Cirolanidae; genus Bathynomus; species Bathynomus jamesi. Next base: position 123,745 of record JAJOZX010010998.1, read on the forward strand.
CGAAGGTCTTTGATCCTCTTGGATTCCTGGCTCCATTTGTGATAAAGTCAAAAATTTGGTTTCAGAGCCTCTGGGAAATTGGACTTGGTTGGGACCAAGAGTTACCTGATCATATGGTGGTAAGGTGGAAATATTGATTCAAAGAATTGGCACATCTTGGAGACATTGAAATCCCAAGATGGTACTTTGGAGAGTTGAACAATAGTCCAGACAATTTGGAGCTGCACATCTTTTGTGATGCAAGTGAGGAAGCCTATGCAACTTGTATTTATATAAGAGGCGCATTGCAAGAGGAAGTAAGTTGCAGGTTGGTTGCTGCAAAGAGTAGAGTAGCACCTTTGAAAAGGCTTTCTGTTCCAAGGTTGGAATTGATGGGTGCCGTTATTGCTAGTCGGCTTGCAATTACAGTGCGAAAGTCTTTGGCCCTCTATGAAATTCCAAGCTATTATTGGACAGACTCCACTATAGTTTGGCACTGGTTAAGAAGTCAGGCAAGGAAATGGAAACCATTTGTTGCCAATAGGGTGGAGGAAATTCAAGCGCACACAGATCCCAAGCAATGGAAGCATTGTCCAGGCATCCAAAACCCCGCTGATTTACCAACACGAGGAATTTCGGTGAAAGATCTTTCACAATCAAGTTTGTGGTGGAATGGGCCAGAGTGGCTAAAACTTGGAAGTGAAAACTGGCCTTCTAATCAGCCTATTGTAGGAGAATGCCAGGCTGAAGAAGCATGGGTTGAGGTGAGAAAATGCGCTGTGAACAGTTGTCAAGTTATGCAGCAGGACCCCATATTGAGGCTTGAGGACATTAGCAGTCTGAAAAGATTGTTAAGAGTGACAGCATGGATATATAGATTTACCAACAACATTAAGGGAGAAACAAGAAGGGAAGGAATTCTGAACAGTAATGAGATTCGGCAAGCCAGGAAATACTGGGTGGTATATGCGCAGAAGGAAAAATTTGGTGAAGAGCGGGAATTGCTCACCAGCCATCCATTACAGGTTCTACCAACACATTCTGCGCTCAAGGGTTTGGATGTGTTTTTGGATCAGGATTTATTGAGAGTAGGAGGTAGACTACAGTTTTCTGGGCTTCCAGAGGAGAAAAGACATCCAATTTTGCTACCTTCTGGGGGGCACTTTGTGGACCTTTTGATCCTGGATACTCATCATAAGCTGTTACATGCTGGAGTTAGAGAAGTGATAATAGAAATTAGACAACAATTTTGGATTCTCAAAATTAGACAAGTAGTGAAAAAGGTCTTGCATAAATGTGTGGTTTGCAAGCGTTGGAGTGCAAAGCCTTATTATGAAAAGGTGGCTCCACTTCCAAGAGAACGGTGTGTCTATACTGCCCCATTTGATGTAGTGGGAGTAGACTTTGCAGGGCCAGTCTATGTGTATGAGCGAGGGGAGTCTAACAAAGGTTATATATGTCTTTTCACCTGTGCTACCACCAGAGCAATCCATTTGGAGTTGGTAAGCAACTTAAGTAGTGATGTATTTCTTTTGGCCTTTAAAAGGTTTGTGAACAGAAGGGGTTTCCCAAATAAAATCATATCGGATAATGCAAAAACCTTCAAAAAGGCTGCAAAGGAACTCCAAGAAATTTGGTCCTTGCTAAAAGAGGAAGGATTCCAATCCTACTTTTCACACCAAGGGGTACAGTGGGAGTTTATTGTTGAGAGAGCACCATGGGGGGAGGATTTTGGGAAAGGCTAGTGAGAAGTGTAAAGTGTCCATTAAAGAAACTTTTAGCTAATGCTCATTTGAGCAAAGAAGAATTCTCTACTGTTTTATGTGAAGTAGAAGCAATGGTGAACAGTAGGCCTATCACTTTTGTTTACAACAGTAGGCAGGATGCAGAGCCATTGACACCAAATCATTTTCTTTGTGGTAAACGATTAACATCAAACCCCAGTGTGCCAGAAGACTTGCAGCCCATCCAGAGCACTCAAGGAGAGTTAACCAGACGGTTCAGGTACCTTGAAGAGCTACAAGATCAGTTATGGAAGAGGTGGCAGATGGAATACTTGCCAGAACTCAATTATTACCCATCAGGCAAGGTAAAGGGCTCCAATGCAAATTGTATCAAGGTGGGAGAAGTGGTAATGATTGGGGATGAAAGACCAAGGCAATGCTGGAAGCTTGGCATAATTGAAGAGTTGTTTGTTGGCAAAGACAATTTAGTTAGGTCTGCACTGGTAAAGACTTCAGGAGGAAAGTTAAAGAGACCTATACAAAAACTCTATGCTTTAGAAATCAGCAAAAACACAGATAGTCAAGATGAAACATTTGAGTTACAGCCTCATGAAGAAGGCTTGGCTAACCTTGCAGAAGGTAATGACAACAATGCCTCTTCGGTGGGGAGTGTTAGAAAATCTAGAAGAGGAAGAACCATTGTTGTCCCAAGGCGATACGGACTAAGCTGATTGATGCAGCATTGCTTGTAATATATTAAGTTAAGGTGTGTATATATATCCATCTCATAATTGTAAGGTTAGTGAAAAATTAAATTAATTTAGAACTAGCATTTTTGAGCTCTTGTGGCATCGTTGTTTGGTCACATTGTTGGCATCATTTTGGGATGCTGCGCGTCCTTTCTACTCGTTTGTGGAAGGTCGTACGTAAAGGTGTGGTTTGATAGAGAGCTCTCTTGCAATTCAGTTTGGTTGTTTAGATACATGATTGTTGCATCGTGCAATAGTCCAGGTTGCGTTGTTGTTGCAAGGTTCATAAAGAAGACCACAAATAGTACCCTTTTGTTTACCTTTTAAGTTCATGTAATTTAAGGTCTAAGGTAGGCCCGCATCGAGTCAGCAACCCTGAGGTTACCCTGAGGTAGGACCTAATAGGATCTCAAATCCGTAAGTTTTAATTTAGCTTAACTTGGGCTTTAGGTAGAACTTGCCCTTTAGAATTTGGCCGTTCACGGCTCAGCTGGGATTTCGAACCCGACAAATAAATAAAATAACATGGTCCTTCAGAACCGGATTTCTACCCAAGACTGAGTCAGTGACCATTTTTCGGCAAAGTTCTGATTGTGCAAATTGTATCCCAAGTTAGGCCTAGACGGGTTGAGTATTATTGAGTTAAGGTCCCAGGGTAAAGTTGGTCGCCCAATTGCGAAACTTGGCCAGTCGTCTGTCGTTTTTTGGCCTACTTTTTTTCCGGTTTGGTTAATTTGGGTTATTATTGAATTAAGGTCCCAGGGTAAAGTTTGGTCGCCCAATTGCGAAACTTGGCCAGTCGTCGGTCGTTTTTTGGCCTATATTTTTTCTGGTTTGGTTAATTTTGGGTCATTATTGAATTAAGGTCCTGGGGTGGAAAATTTGGTATTCCATACTGGTGTTTGGTTAGTACCCCACTCAGCAATTCAGTTTATTTGAAAGTAAAATTTGCGTTTGATCAGTTTGGTTAAGTATTTCTGCCAATTCAGCTCATTTGGTATTGAGCCCAAGGGTTGTTTACATTGAAGATGAGTGCATCTGAATTGAACAAATTTATAAAAAGGAGAAGTGCCTACAAAGGTCTAATTACAAAGGTCATTGCCACTATAGATTCTGCCATAGAGCAAGAGGATTTACGCTTAGTGACTGCGAAGCTTGCCATATTAGAAACTAAAAAGGTTGCTCTAAGTGAGGTAAATGTTAAAATTGAGGCTCTTATAGAAGAGGATGAAATAGAAAATAACATAATTTACTTTGAAGAGATTATTGATGATATGACTAACGTAGGCCTCCGAGCAAAAGAGTTTAGCAGCTCAGTACAGTTAGAGACCAGGTCTAATAATGAAACACAACACTCAACAAATGATGCTTGTGAAGTTAAGGTTAACAGATCTGTAGTTCAATTACCGAGGCTTGTACTCAAAACATTTTCTGGGAGTATTCAGGAATGGCAAGGATGGGCAGACAGTTTTCAATCAGCAGTTCATTCTAGTCAAGTGTTAAGTGCCGTGGAGAAGTTTAATTATTTGCGGTCCCTCTTGGAAGGGGAGGCAGCAAAGACTATAGCAGGATTAGCATTAACAGAGGCTAATTATAATGTGGCTTGGGATATATTAAAGAAACGGTTTGGTAAGCCAGAGATCTTAATTAAAAGCCACCTCCGTGCACTTTTAACTATACTTCCTGTTAATAATCCTAATAGTGTCAAGGAGTTACGGCAGTTATATGATGAATTTGAAATTAGAACTAGGTCTCTGGACAACTTGGGTGTAGGAATGGAAAAGTATGGTATAATGTGGTTCCTACACTGGAGTCTAAATTGCCTAGCTCAATTTTGCTTGAATTAAGTAGGGGACACTCTGCAGAACATGTGTACATCCCCCTTCAGCAGATGTTAAGTCTTTTAGGCACAGAATTAGCAAGACGAGAGGAGTTGAGTTTGCACAGTGGATGGTAAACAAGAGGACAAAGGCAGGCACAGCACCAAAGTTTCACAAAAAGGAATAGCCCAGGTACAGTGTCAGCTCTACATGCCTCCTCTGAGAATAAATTAAAGGGAATCAAGGAATGTATATTTGCGAAGGCAACCACAAGTCATATAAATGTGAGGTGGCTGAGGCCTTACCCTTTGAGGAGAGAAAGGACAGGGTAACTAAGTCCACAGCATGTTTTAAATGTTTTTTGAAAGGTCATAGAGCAAGGTTTTGTAAGTTTAAAATTTGTGCAAAAAATGTCATGGTAGGCATCAGCCATTATTGTGTGAAAACACTCTTAGTAGGCCTACCCCAGAAGTAGAGACATCAGTGGCACATGCCACTGCTATGCAAGGGAGTAAAAGTAAAGGGGGATTATTGCAAACAACTGCAGCCTTATTAATTGGGAATGAGGGAGAAGCTACTGTAAGAGTGTTGTTTGATAGTGGTAGCCAGTGTAGTTTTATTAAGACCAGAATTTCCAGAAAATTGAAGTTTAAAGAACTTAAGAGGGAAAATTTAAGAATTTCTGGGTTTGGGGGTCCGTTCAAAACCGAACCAAATTTAAGAAGGTAGAAGTTCTGGTTAAAGGTTGTTACCGCAAAGTCCCACTATCAAGGTCCAAGCTGTAGAGATTGAGGAACTTTGTGCTCCAGTCACTACTTGTTTAGATATGGCATGTGTCCAAGAATTGCAAGTTAAAGGAATTAATTTGGCAATAATAAGTTTGAGGGAACAGAAGATATTAGTCTTTTGATTGGAGCTGACTATTATTGGGACTTCATCATGGTAATATTGTCCGTACATCTCAAGGCCAGTAGCTATTGAAAGTAAGCTAGGCTGGATGCTACATGGTAGTTATTGCAATGAAATGGAAATTAAGGCTCTCTTTGTTAAGATTGAGGAGAACAGCCATGGTCTGGAAAGGCATTTGAAAGCATTTTGGGAACTTGAATCTATTGGTATAAAGGACAACCAGGCAAGTACAGTGAACAATGATGTTTTAGAGCACTTTGAAAAAGGGATTGGGTTTAGAGATGGTTGCTATGAAGTTGGCCTACCATGGAAGGATTCTTGCAAACCCGGTTCAAACCTTCAGCTAGCTAATCGGAGGTTGGAGACTTCATTGTACAGGCTAAGAAAAAATGAGGAGTTGTTAATTGAATACGATGAGGCCATCCTAAGTTATGTAAGGGAGGGCTATGCTGAAAGGGTGCAAGGTGAGCTGGTGAGCCAGGAGGACATTATCTGCCACACCATGCAGTGGTACGGCGAGACAAAACTACCACCAAACTGAGGGTAGTTTTTGATGGCTCAGCCAAGGACAAAGGTGGTGTGTCCTTGAATGACTGTTTGGATGCTGGGCCAAATTTAAATGCAGATTTATTTTCCTTGTTACTGAGATTCAGGTTTGGTAGAGTAGCATGACTGCAGATGTGAAGCAAGCCTTTTTGCGGATAAAGTTAAAACCAGAGGACAGAGATGCAGTAAGGTATCTGTGGTGGATACGAAAGACTTGTTGGAAAATGAACCTAAGGTTCAAGCATATAGAATGAAGTCAGTGTTGTTTGGCCTCAGCTCTAGTCCATTTCTGTTGGCAGCTACTATGCAGTACCATTTTAAGAAATATTCTGAAGTCTATCCTAACACTATTGAACACATAAGGAAAAATTTTTATGTTGATGATTTGCTATGTTCCGTGGATAATACAGAAATGGCTAAACAGATATTCATGGAGGCTAGAGCTATAATGAGGGAGGCTGGCATGGAGCTCAGAAAATGGCAGACCAATCATTCGCAATTACAAGAGTTTATGAGTCATTCCTCTGTAGTACCTGACGCAGCAGAAAGTATTGAGGATTCTGGTATTAAGGAGTTGTGGGCAATAGACGCAAAGGTGCTAGGCATCGTTTGGCAGCAAGATGATGATTTGTTTACCTTCAATGGGAAATCTTTAGTAGAGCTGGCTGAGAATGAGACAAGGTGGACAAAACGTACAGCTCTTAGTTTGGCTTCGAAGGTCTTTGATCCTCTTGATTCCTGGCTCATTTGTGATAAAGTCAAAAATTTGGTTTCAGAGCCTCTGGGAAATTGGACTGGTTGGGACCAAGAGTTACCTGATCATATGGTGGTAAGGTGGAAATATTGGTTCAAAGAATTGGCACATCTGGAGACATTGAAATCCCAAGATGGTACTTTGGAGAGTTGAACAATAGTCCAGACAATTGGAGCTGCACATCTTTTGTGATGCAAGTGAGGAAGCCTATGCAACTTGTATTTATATAAGAGGCGCATTGCAAGAGGAAGTAAGTTGCAGGTTGGTTGCTGCAAAGAGTAGAGTAGCACCTTTGAAAAGGCTTTCTGTTCCAAGGTTGGAATTGATGGGTGCGTTATTGCTAGTCGGCTTGCAATTACAGTGCGAAAGTTTGGCCCTCTATGAAATTCCAAGCTATATTGGACAGACTCACTATAGTTTGGCATGGTTAAGAAGTCAGGCAAGGAAATGGAAACCATTTGTTGCCAATAGGGTGGAGGAAATTCAAGCGCACACAGATCCCAAGCAATGGAAGCATTGTCCAGGCATCCAAAAACCCCGCTGATTTACCAACACGAGGAATTTCGGTGAAAGATCTTTCACATCAAGTTGTGGTGGAATGGGCCAGAGTGGCTAAAACTTGGAAGTGAAAACTGGCCTTCTAATCAGCCTATTGTAGGAGAATGCCAGGCTGAAGAAGCATGGTGAGTGAGGTGAGAAAATGCGCTGTGAACAGTTGTCAAGTTATGCAGCAGGACCCCATATTGAGGCTTGAGGACATTAGCAGTCTGAAAAGATTGTTAAGAGTGACAGCATGGATATATAGATTTACCAACAACATTAAGGGGAGAAACAAGAAGGGAAGGAATTCTGAACAGTAATGAGATTCGGCAAGCCAGGAAATACTGGGTGGTATATGCGCAGAAGGAAAAATTTGGTGAAGAGCGGGAATTGCTCACCAGCCATCCATTACAGGTTCTACCAAACAATTCTGCGCTCAAAGGGTTTGGATGTGTTTTTGGATCAGGATTTATGAGAGTAGGAGGTAGACTACAGTTTCTGGGCTTCCAGAGGAGAAAAGACATCCAATTTTGCTACCTTCTGGGGGGCACTTTGTGGACCTTTGATCCTGGATACTCATCATAAGCTGTTACATGCTGGAGTTAGAGAAGTGATAATAGAAATTAGACAACAATTTGGATTCTCAAAAT
>JAJOZX010010999.1:0-122875 GCA_023014485.1 Bathynomus jamesi
TTTCCCAAAAGCACCCAGTTCAAAAGTCCAATAAACCCTCCAGCAACCAAAGATTATACACGAAGAAATATTACAATTAAAAATAGACACATAAGAATGTAACAGTTCTTACAATAATATTTATTTATTTAACCAGGGCAAAACCATTAAGGGGCAAGAATGCAATAAAGAAACAGTAGCCCTTCGCCAGCTTTCTGACAATGTACGAATCTAATTTGTACAACCCAGGGCTAATATTAAGGACCAAAATCCGCATTATTCTTGATCACACTTGATTCCAGTATATTTCTGCTACAATAGATTTATAAACCTTAATTTGGAAGCATTTTTCCAATCAATGGGATGATTAGTATCTCTTACGTGAATGAAATGGCGTTAGATTCCTGGCACTTCTTATACTGTATTGATGCTGTTTAATACGTACTCAAGGTCTTACCAGTTTGGCCAATGTAAAATTTATTACATATTGTGCAAGGGATTTTATATACACAGCCATGTTCACTTAAAGGGGAGTCTTAATCAATGAATTCTTAATTACATCTAAATTTTTGAACGCAATATTTACGTTAAAAGTCCTCGGCAGATTCGGCAGATCAAGGAAATTTTCTCTGAATGGTAACACTAAAAACATTTTTTGTGTTATAAGGAATCTTATCCTTTACTTCGTAGAAGGTTTTCTTTGCCATTTTTAAGGACTTATCTATGCAGTTCTTTGGGTATTTTAAATCAAAAGCAATTTTGTATATTTTACTAATTTCGTCGTCAATGAACTCAGGGCTACAAATTCGTAGGCCTCTTAGAAACGAAGTAGAAAGAACGGATCGTTTTACATTAATGTGGTGATCAGAATAATAATGTATATAGGAACAATTATTAGTAGGTTTTCTGTAAATATTGTACTTAAACTTTTTTCCAGGACCTAATATTAAAACATCTAAAAAAGGGATCGAAGAATCTTTTTCTATTTCAACTGTAAAATTGATAGAGGGAATTAAATTATTAAGTTTGGGTAAGAATTCATTGAGATTTAAAGTCACTGGCCAAAGACAAAGAACATCATCTACATATCTAAACCATGGAACATATTTTGGCAGAATCTTCCTTAATAACTTACTTTCAAAAAACTCCATATATAGTTATTCAAAATGGGGGAGAGAGGGATTTTGAGTAACTTATATATGGAGTTTTTGAAAGTAAGTTATTAAGGAAGATTCTGCCAAATTATGTTCCATGGTTTAAATATGTAGATGATGTTCTTTGTCTTTGGCCAGTGACTTTAAATCTCAATGAATTCTTACCCAAACTTAATAATTTAATTCCCTCTATCAATTTTACAGTTGAAATAGAAAAAGATTCTTCGATCCCTTTTTAGATGTTTTAATATATAGGTCTGGAAAAAAGTTTAAGTACAATATTTACAGAAAACCTACTAATAATTGTCCTATATACATATTATTCTGATACCACATTAATGTAAAACGATCCGTTCTTTCTACTTTGTTTCTAAGAGGCCTACGAATTTGTAGCCCTGAGTTCATTGACGACGAAATTAGTAAAATATACAAAATTGCTTTTGATTTAAAATACCCAAAGAACTGCATAGATAAGTCCTTAAAAATTGCAAAGAAAACCTTCTACGAAGTAAAGGATAAGATTCCTTATAACAAAAAATGTTTTAGTGTACCATTCAGAGAAAATTTCCTTGATCTGCCGAATCTGCTGAGGACTTTTAACGTAAATATTGCGTTCACAAATTTAGATGTAATTAAGAATTCATTGATTAAGAACTCCCCTTTAAGTGAACATGGCTGTGTATAAAATCCCTTGCACAAATGTAATAAATTTTACATTGGCCAAACTGGTAAGACCCTTGAGTTACGTATTAAACAGCATCAATACAGTATAAGAAGTGGCCAGGAATCTAACGCCATTTTCATTCACGTAAGAGATACTAATCATCCCATTGATTGGAAAAATGCTTCCAAATTAAGGTTTAGTAAATCTATTGTTAGCAGAAATATACTGGAATCAAGTGTGATCAAGAATAATGCGGATTTGGTCCTTAATATTAGCCCTGGGTTGTACAAATTAGATTCGTGCATTGCCAGAAAGCTGGCGAAGGGCCTACTGTTTTCTTAACTGCATTCTTGCCCCTTAATGGTTTGCCCTGGTTAAATAAATAAATATTATTGTAAGAACTGTTAACATTCTTATGTGTCTATTTTAATTGTAATATTTCTTTCGTGTATAATCTTTGGTTGCTGGAGGGTTTATTGGACTTTTGAACTGGTTGCTTTTGGGAAAACAATTTTTTCCAGACTGTTTGTAGAAATTTTGTAATAATCTGTAAGACGATGGCAACATTCCCTTTGTTTTCATTAATTTCGGGCCACTTAATTTCCTACTTCAATTAAATATTAGTGTTAATAACCATTATAATAATTTTTGTTTTCTGTACTGGTGTTTTGTCTAATTTCATCTATATAGTAATTTAGCAGCCTACAGATTATGTTATCTATTTGTTATCTACGTTATCTATTTGTTTTTCATTAAATTCTTGCCAATTAATTGCCTGCTTTAATTAAATATTAGTGTTAATAACCATTATAATAATTTTTGTTCTCTGTATTGGGTTTTTGTCTAATTTCATCTATACAGTATACTTCTTTTATATTTAGTAATTTAGCTGCCTACAGATTATGTTATCAATTGAAAAAATCTTTAGAGGGCTTTAAGGCCTTTAATTTGAGGTGCCGATTGTGAATTTTTTGCTTGTCTATTTAACTCATTTACTTTGTAATCTCCGTCTATTTTCTGTTCCTCCTTGATAATGTGAATATATCACGAAAGCGCTCGGACTTTGTGTTTCCTTTTCCCTGTGGTTGTTTGCTTATATATATATATATATATATAGAAAATTATTTCACGAAGGTAACACGTGAAAAATTTTATGATGAATAAAACCACGAAGGAAAGGAAACACAAAATGGTGCTCAAGCGCTTTCGTCTAATGACATCAGGAACACTGAAGTATATAAAAAGGTTAAGCCTATATATAGGTTACAGAAAGAAAAAAAGAAAAAATAAATACATACATACACAAACACACATACATATATAATATACATACATATCTATATATACAAATACATACATACATACATACATACATATATATACAATAAACAGAGAAGTAAAAATAATAAAAAATTAAAAATTAAAACCTTAAAGGATTACCAATGAGGCGTACAGATTGTAAGGAAAATATCGATTTTTAGCACAAGATCAAATGGATTATAAAAATACAAATTTATACTGGAACTCTGCGGGTTTTAGCACAATGCTGCCTATGGTCAGGTTTCGATATATATAAAAAAAAAATAATAAAAAATAAAAAAATAAAATGCAAATTAAAAGTTAATCGATTTTAGCACAAGATCAAATGGATTATAAAAATACAAATATACTAGAACTCTGTCCAGGTTTTAACATATTGCTGCCTATGGTCAGGTTTCGATATATATATAAAAATAAAAAATAAAATGCAAATTAAAAGTTAATAAAGTAGAAGACAAGTTTACCAAAGATTTAATGTTTTACACTTATCTAAATCTGCTTTAAAGGAATTCAACATAACAGGATCGAGTTGAAAAAGACCTTTGCTTATGTTGAAGTTATTTGAAAGTTGGATAATGGCAGACTCAAGAATATTTCTATTAACAATGTTGCTTGAATGGAATAAAACTGAAGCATTATTCCAATCAATACAGTGGGCTAACTCTGACAAATGGACAAAAAGGGCACTGGACAACTGTCCTGTTCTAACGGAATATTGATGCTGTTTTATACGTGTGTGCAAATCCTTTCCCGTCTGACCTATGTTTTAAGTTTAGTATCTATCGGAAAACGACAAACAATTTGTCCTACGTACACTTTTACTCGGGACATGATACCCCCATTAAGAAGGCCATATTTTCATCAATGTTTCTCCGCGCCCTTAGGACCGCCAGTCCGGAATACATCGATGCCGAATTGGAAAAAATCAACGGTATTGGAAGTGATTTGTGTTATCCATCTGCGTTTATGGAATCTTGTCTCAACAAGGCAAAACGAACTTTCTATCGTGTCAATATTAACACTCGTACTTTGTCAAAAAATATTTTAGTACTTCCATTTTCCCGGGCTTTTTAGGCATTGCTAATGTACTTAAACTTTTGGATATTAATGTAGTATTTTCATATAACAATATTGTGAAAAATATCATAGTAAAAAATAGCCCTACCAATAATTCAGGCATTATCTATAAAATTGGTTGTAAACAATGTGATTCCTTTTACATAGGTCAGACGGGAAAGGATTTGCACACACGTATAAAACAGCATCAATATTCCGTTAGAACAGGACAGTTGTCCAGTGCCCTTTTTGTCCATTTGTCAGAGTTAGCCCACTGTATTGATTGGAATAATGCTTCAGTTTTATTCCATTCAAGCAACATTGTTAATAGAAATATTCTTGAGTCTGCCATTATCCAACTTTCAAATAACTTCAACATAAGCAAAGGTCTTTTTCAACTCGATCCTGTTATGTTGAATTCCTTTAAAGCAGATTTAGATAAGTGTAAAACATTAAATCTTTGGTAAACTTGTCTTCTACTTTATTAACTTTAATTTGCATTTTATTTTTTTTTTTATATATATATCGAAACCTGACCATAGGCAGCAATATGTTAAAACCTGGACAGAGTTCTAGTATAAATTTGTATTTTTATAATCCATTTGATCTTGTGCTAAAAATCGATTAACTTTTAATTTGCATTTTATTTTTTTATTTTTTATTATTTTTTTTTTTTATATATATCGAAACCTGACCATAGGCAGCATTGTGCTAAAACCCGGCAGAGTTCCAGTATAAATTTGTATTTTTATAATCCATTTGATCTTGTGCTAAAAATCGATATTTTCCTTACAATCTGTACGCCTCATTGGTAATCCTTTAAGGTTTTAATTTTTAATTTTTTATTATTTTTACTTCTCTGTTTATTGTATATATGTATGTATGTATGTATGTATGTATTTTGTATATAGATATGTATGTATATATATATATGTATGTGTGTTTGTGTGTATGTATGTTATTTATTTTTTCTTTTTTCTTTCTGTAACCTATATATAGGCTTAACCTTTTTATATACTTCAGTGTTCCTGAGGATGTCATTAGACGAAAGCGCTTGAGCACCATTTTGTGTTTCCTTTCCTTCGTGGTTTTATTCATCATAATATATATATATATATATATATATTAGAAAATGAAAATGAAAAGGTTTATTGGCAGACTATTGTAGTCCCTATCACAAATATTATTAATACAATGACAGTTCATATACTAAGGATAGAAATATATACAATTGATTAGAAATAATACTGTAATGTCGAAGTTAAGTGGAGCTACAGAAAGACGTTTTCGTACTAAGAAGTCCAGAGATTAGAGGATAAATGGCAGGACTCATGGATAGCTTGGATGATCGGGTTGGTTGATTTTTTAATGCTTTGCATTAGACTGTGTTGAGCACGTCTTGTTACCTCCGGGAAGCTCGGGACATTGCGGGTGGCAAACATTTGCGAAGCTGAGCATCTCGGGGGTAATTTATGTAAGAGTCTAAAAGACCTGTTGTCCAGCAAACTTAGAGTTTTGCCAGAACCTTTTTATAATTCACCCACAGTTGCTGTCCGTATATATTACTGCAGAAAGTACGAAAGAGAGTGTCTTTAGCTTCACTTGTACAGAATCGAAAGTTCCTTATGGTTATATTCGCTTTAGCACACAGGCTTCGAGATTGTTTTCTTATAGCCGAGTCATCACTCAAGGAGCTGGTAATAGTTTGACCCAAATACTTAAACTCTTGTACTTCCTCAATTACTTCAACATTCATTTTAAACCTTATATCAGCTGGCTGATTACAGCTTTTAGGATGAAATTGCATAACCTTAGTTTTTGTAACATTTAAAAGAATATCATGTTTCTGCGAATACACTTCGCAGACTTTTAGTAGCTGATCCAGACCTTTAAGAGAGGGACTTATTAACACCATATCATCGGCATAAATTAAGTTATTTACCCCTGTGTTATCTATACAACATCCCACTGTTGCCTCATTAAGTGAAGCAATTAATCCGTCGATATACACATTAAACAGCATAGGGGAGAGCAAGGAGCCTTGTCTCACCCCGCAAGAGGAGCCAAAACACTCGGATAGTACATTGCCCCACCTAACAGTGAAAGATTGGTGGGAATACCAAAATTTCAATAAATTTAATATGTACATGGGAACCTTCCTGTCTTCTAGTTTTTTAAATAAAATATTGTGGTTCACCCTATCATATGCCTTACTTATATCTAGGAAACAGCTATAAATAGTTGAATTACTGTCACTCTATTTAGATACACACGCCTCGGTGGTGTAGTGGTTAGCGTCGCTGACTATGAATCCATCGGCCCCGTGTTCGAAACCTGGTGACGGCAGCCGGCGCGCAGCAAAACCCAGCTGTTCATCCTTCCACACAATAAAGAATGTGGTTGGTAGATAAATGGGTACCCTGGCTGGCCTAGTGGTTAAGACGCTGGGCTGCTGGTGGGGCGTGGTTCGGATTCCACGTTAAACTGTAGGTCTAAGGTGGAGTGAAAAGCTTGACCTTCGTCAGAATGAACAATTCGGGCGGAAGCTAACCAAAGGTCATATATATATATATATATATATATGTGGGATAAATTTCACAATTAGACACGTGAAATGAATGAATGATGCAAACTCACAAGGAAAAAGAAACATTATTCCAAGGCCTTTCGTATATTCATCAGTACACCTTGTCAAGGAGTGAAGGGAGAAGGCGAGATGACAAAAATATATATAACGAGATAGAAAAACAAAAAGATTAGCACATGATTAACAAGAGTTGATTAGAGGCAAAAGGTATTTTACCAGGATATTGTCAATTTTATACATTCCCGCACTGTTATTGAAATTATTTTTAAAATGGATAAATGCTCATTCTAGAATATTCCTTTCAATTATATGTTTTTAACGAGCGCTTTAGAACTATCCTACTTGATACTATGATTATATCTATACATATGGTTAAACAATGCATTAGAATTATTGGCTGTTCTACACGCATATTTATGCTCTTTTACCCTAATATCTAACGTTTTACCCGTTTGACCTATATATACTGAGTCACATTGTTTACATCCGATCGAATACACACAACCAACCACATTATCCGGGCTATTCTTTATTAGGCGTGATTTAACAGTATTATTATACTTAAAGACTACACTGATACCAATTGCTTTAAGTAAAGTCGGAAGATATTGAAAATTTACATGATAAGGTAGGCTAAGGATATTTTTTTGTCATCTCGCCTTCTCCCTTCATTCCCTGACGAGGTGTACTTCTGAATACACGAAAGGCCTTGGAATCATTTTTCTTTTTCCTTGTAGGTTTGCATCATATATATATATATATATATATATATATATATATATATATAGATATATATATGTCGCGGCACGTTTTCCGTGTGTTTGTGTCCAGGAACTTTTAATAATAGCACTTTAAAACTTTGGAACCGTTATTCCCGAAGGATGGTTGGTCCTGATCCAGGTTGTCTGAATTATGGGAAACCAGTTAAATAACAAATTGGCACAATCCAATAAAATAAAAGGAAAACTGAATAATGATACAGAAATCTGAATGATGATTCTTATTTCATCAGTGACGTAATGAGAAAATACAGAGAAAACCTTGACAATCGCATTAGTGTGCAGAAATACAATTCAAGTGATGTTGCAGACGTTAATTAATGCAAATTTATAATGAAGTGGGAGAGACATACAGAAGAGACATAACAGCTCGCCCCTGACGAAGGAGATAGAGAAGGAGGAGAAACACCTCCTTGGCGAATGATGGTAATCGCAGGAATCTCACTCCTGAAAGGAAGAGATTACGAGGGCTAAGAGATGTGTATCGTCTCAGGGAAGTCTGGCGCGGGAATAGCTTCAAATTTTAACAAAGAAATAAGTGAAATTCTATTCAAAGTGGATGAGTGGACGAATTTTTTCCCCGCAGATAAGGAATTTTGCAAGCTATGAATAATCTTAAGGAATACTAATTAATTTTGTCACTTTTGCAGTTTTGAATAATGACATTATAATGTCGATAATTTACCCTTGTTTTTTAAGTACACGTATTAACTCATTATGCCCATTGGTAGAATTTTCTACCGACAAAATTGTTTGTCATTATTGCATCACTTTTTCTTGTATTCACGTGATCTTCGCTATGAGTCATTGATATGTCAGTGACTCATACCGAAGATCACGTGAATACAAGAAAAAGTGATGCAATAATGACAACAATTTTGTCGGTAGGAAATTCTACCACTGGGCACTAATGAGTTAAATATATTGTACACTTATTATTTCCAGTACAGTACCATACTATTGATACAATTAGTTAAAGTGTTAATTAACTTTAATATTCTAAAAGAAATTCAATTATTAATTACCAAAATTTATATATAACAAATTTTTTACACTTACGTGATTGGTATAAGGAGTGATTTAAATTATATAATTTTAATTGGTTATAATTAATAAACTTTATAAACAAATTAAAAATGTGAATGAAATTATATGATTAATTTACATCAATATTTACATCAATAATTACGAGTAACAACTACATCACTACATTTAATGAGGTAGAATAACATTAAACAATACAAAAATTATTAAAATTATAGCAAAGTCGGGGTAACAACCTTGACTTTCATCAGAATGAACAATTCGGATAGAAAGAAAACCAAGGTTAACCAATAATGACATTGATTGTAATTTTATGAGGTTAAAATAGATAATAACGTAATTGACGGTGTATTTTTTTTTTTTGTTTTTGTTTTAGAGACTTCAAAAGTTAGAGTCAAAGATTTTTTTTGCATCGAGGGTTGCCAAAAAAAAAAAATTTTCAGCTGAAAGGTTAAATTATGAAATATTTACGTTTACATTTTATGAATTGAACTTATTTAGAAATGGAATCGTTGCCAACACGTCAGAAATTGGTTATAAATTATTGAAAGAAAAAAAAAATAATAATATTGATAAAAATTAAATGGGGTACATAAAATGATAGAAAATAGCGTACTTAATAACGGAGAGACAGAAGCGTTGAATGAATGAACTATGAAGTGGATAAATGTAGTGATGTAAAAAAAAAAAAATTGCTTACATTTTTTTTAGTGTATTCACTAGGAAATTTATTTACATTGAAAATAAATATATAGTTTAAAAAATAAATTGCTTTTTATTTGCTTTCTAAATGTGAAAATATATATTTTTAATATATGAAATAGCCTTTCGGATCACCTGAATATCAGAGCCCCCAGCCTTCTTTAGTTAGCTTTATAAGGCTAACTAACGAAATCACGACCTAACCTAACCAATCGTTAAGGGCGTACAGTTGATTTAACGATTGTTTAGAAGGGTCGTGATATTTTCGTTATAAGGCTAACTAAAGAAGGCTGGGGGCCCTGATCTTCAAGTGATCCAGCCTTTCTTTTAATTAAACTTAGACATACAGGCTACACTAGGCTACAGGCCTGTAATAAATTTTTTCCAATTTCTTTTATATTTCAAATTAAACAAAGAGATACTGTAATTATGCCCTAATTGGTTAACTTTGGTTTTGCTTCCGCCAGAATTGCTCATTCTGACGAAGGTCAAGCTTATCACTCACGTTAGACCTACAGTTTAACGTGGAATCTGAACCACGCCCCACTAGGGCATATCATACTCTGGGTTCAGGGTTGAAATTTTGGAAAAACAAAGTGGCTAATATGTATTTCTATGTAAAAATTAATTCTAAGATGGGTTTATTATTTGCAACTTTTCCGAAAAATCTCATTTTCATGGTCAAAATCGCGATTTTCTGATTTGAAGGCTGCCTAACGCAGCCTCAGGGCACCCAAACCAAAGCGCGCAGCTGTTCTGCATATGATTTAGTCTAAAAGCTGCTTTTCTGACCTCATCCTTGCTTTCTTGCGTGTTTCAACACCTCTGGGTGCTGAAAAAATGTTTAGATTTCACGTAAAACTTAAGAATTTTAAGTTTTTCTTCAAAGAATAGGCGCGGCTCACCAGCTCTACTCTGATCGAGTAGCGGGAGACTTTTCACTTCCACGTGTAGGTTTACACGCCTGTTCTTTCTGGATCCCTGAAAAGCGTGGTCTCATAAGATCTTATATTATGATCTTATGAGGACTTTCAGCTCTTATGAGCATTAACGATGGCTTCAGCCTCTTCAGCCACTCGAACCTGAAAAGCTCTTAAGTATGTCCTGCTTCGATCTGAACACTTGGAGCATTTCTCGATGGTCTATCCCGGCTCTCACCCACCTATCTCTCCTCTCGTGACCGTACACAGTTTGGGAAGCCAGTTGAGACTTCCTGTACAGCTCTCTCGCAGGACTGAGTATGAACAGAGAAAGCGTCCACTTTGAGTGGAGTTTTCCTGAGATTCTCGAGCTCAGTCAAGGTCATCTTGCAGGTGAAAATAGGCTCGTAAATATTCTCTGATTCCCAGTTAATGAGATCCTCAGGTGAAGTGGCTTGTAGATTGACTTTGGGATTTTTATGGGGCCTTACTGTCGTATCACCAAAGTCTCTTCCTTCTCTGATCTTCTCTATCTGGCTCACAGCAAAAGCTCTCTGATGCTCATCTTCACTGCACAGGAATGAAGCCAGGATGTTCTCAGGATGTGCGTGGTAAGCTCCTCTTATCACTGCATTGTAGCAGAGATGATGTTCCTGACCTCGGTAGTCTGGTTCCTCAGCAGCCTCAGGCTTGAAAAAACATGTGCAGGACCAAATTTGAGGTGGTGTTTCACTTTGATGTCGTAGTACATTTTGAAGTAGAAGTTAAGGCATAACTTCACGAGGACCTCGAGCCTCCTCAACACCTCCCACTTCAGTCCGTGCTCCCTCATCCACGACAGCAAAATGGCCTGTGCAGTAGTGAGCCACCTGGATTGGTTCAGAGGTCCGCACTTGAGACCAGCCAACCGTGGACTGAGACTTCCAGACTTGATGGCTTTGATCAGAAGATAGCAGTTGTGCTGGTCTGTGGAGAGAGATTTGACTATCTCTACTGGCAGCTCTATGATATCTTCAGTTCCTTCCACTGGTTTGAAGTTGAAGTTGACCTCAAGTTCATTCACTTTCTCAAGAAGTTTTCCAATAGGCCCACTGAAGCCTGACTGGGGAGTTACAGGGCCGTCCAGCTTGATGATTAAGTGCCTCAGCTCCATGTGAACGAGCTCCCCCTGACAGATCATCCATCTTCTCCAATAGGGCTATGGCGCCTCCAGACCACCCTGTGTTGGTGTTGGTAGAGTCTCCTCCAATCATTACAAGGCTCTCGTCAGCTCCGTGATCCAGAAGCCACTCATGCAGGCCCTGAGCAATCTTATGAGCAGGTTTTCTTCCTTCCTCAGGTTCCTCGGGAGTGAAATGGAAGAGGTACTTTCCTTGAGGCTCCCACGTGATAGTGTAATGCTCCTCGATCACTTTGCCAGGATGAAATCTCCCTGTCACTTCGTCATATTTCAACACCTTTGTGTTCCTATCCTGCTTGCCATCAAAGAATATCCCAAATCTTCTCTCCTCTGACCTCTGCGTGAGAGCTTCAACTGATGAAGCCATTACTTCTTGCTTGGCCCTCCAGACTTTCATGCCATCTATGGCCAAGTAACCCTTGTCTTTGGAAAGATGACCGGCCTTGATGAGGTCGTTCAGGAAGCCAGTGGCAACTGCAGCTGCCGGAACATTTTCCACCCTGTACCTCAAAGCTGCTGAAGCTGTTCCTTGGATCTTCATGTAGTTTCGTGTAACAGAAGTTGGAGTTTCGGCAGGTACTTCAGCGGGAACGTCCATAGGAGCTTCAGTAGCCTCAGCATTGCCAGAGGCTTCTTTTGCAGCTTCTTCCAAGTTTGGCTCTTCGTCCTCCTCAAAGTCTTTCATGAGAAGCTCCTCATTAGTAGCCTCCTCTTTCTTCCTCTTCACAGCAGAAGCTTCTTCAGCCTCCTTCCTCTTCGCTGCTTTGATCTGTCTCCTGCTGTCTTCGAAGTCTACAGAAGATATCTGGATTCCTGAAGCTTCGGAAGTCTTCACTCTCTGGTAGTACAGCCACTGAAGGTCCAGTTTAGGAATCTTCACCTCCAAAGGACAGTTACAGTTCACATGGGCCTTGAGGGAGCATCCTGAGCATCCACTCCCCTCTGAACCGCACAAGAAGATCTGATGCTTGCAAACGCAGACTTCACAGAGTTTATCCAGATCAGCCATCCTCTTCTCCTGGGTGGCAGACTTAACTCTCCCGTCCGCAACGTCTGTCATCTCCTTCCATTTCAACAAGATCTTATATGAGAGCGATTTTTCCATGATTGTCACAGGCGGGGACAATCACCTCGTGAGTCATCACGAGTGAAGCCAGCTCGTCAGTCATCTCTCGGATAGGGTATTTAGACCTTTGGATGTCATGAATGAGGAACTTTTCTTCCTGCAGACGAATCCCTCTCTGAAGAACGGCTCTCCAAGTCGGCACCTCGCTGGGAATGAACACCTTCACGGGCCCACAACATCCGAGAGCTTTGAACCTGACATTTTCCTGATTTTGGGGGAAGATTCGGCCATCACGTCTAGTCGGTGCTTATTCTCGCTCTTGTCCAATCTGTAACAAATTCATATCAGTATGTTCAGTGTTCTTTCGCCATAAATATAGACAAGGAATATAATTTTTGGTTATAATCAGGGTTGCCAACCGGCATTTTTAATTACCAAATTAACCTAAATTTGGTAATGAATATTTATTTTGGTAATAGAAAACTGAATTTGGCATTGCAAATTTAATTTAAAATTCGTAATAATGTTGTAACATAAGCTTAACCCTTTGTCATTCAGTACCATTTAATTTTAGCGTAGGTTAATTTTTTTACTTGAAATATGATATATCAGCATTTTTAGCAATATTTTTTTTGTAAGAACATTTCTAAATGAAATAATTTATGTGTCCATTAGTCAACAAAGGTCTAATAAGGTAATTAGTGGTGGTAGTTAGTACTCTCTCTCTCTCTCTCTCTCTCTCTCTCTCTCTCTCTCTCTCTATATATATATATATATATATATATATAATATATATACATACACACACATATATACATGTATATATATATATATATAATATTATATATATATATATATATATATATAACTACATAAAAACAATCGTAATGAAAAATTCATTTCATGTATCCAATTGGACACACGTGTTATCATAGACAGAAATTTACCCTATGAAAACTTTGTGTCCATTTCGAAACGAACTTTGAATAAAGTCTTTTCTTCACAGTTATTAAAAATATTACTTAAACAAAGTAAACAGGGAGCTTCCTTAATACTTCTAGAATGAAATTATAGTCAAAACAAATATAATAATGGTGATTAAACTTAGGAAAATTACAAAAAACACTTACCGAAAAAAATGGCGTCCACTCACTTCTACTTCACAATTATAACTGGCGTAATTGCTCAGAGCCATCTATTGAGAGAATGTTGAACTTCGTCTTCTGCGTCCAAATAGTTACAAAGATTCAAATAGAGTAGATTTTTTTTCTTATGTATGTATGTATTAAACCTGTGTAAGAGTTAAGCAAAGTTAATGTGTCTAAATGGCAACAAATTACGACAAAGGGTTAAAAATATGAGGTTTTGTTCAATTGAATATTCGATATTTTAACATAGAACAGAAAACCGCAATTTTGAACATGATAGCGCGATATTTGGGAAAAGTTGCAGAAAAGAAACCCCTCTTAGAATTAAATTTTACATAAAAATACATATTAGCCAGAGTGAAATTCGGACTCGGAAAAGTATGATATGCCCTAACGCCCCACCGCGGGTGGTCAGAAATTACAAAGTCCTCTCCCGGACTCGATCTCATGACCTCCCGATCAGCAGCCCAGCATCTTAACCACGAGGCTACCCAGGGTAGTATTAAGCCAATAAAGTAATTTCGAAATGTAAAAATTAACGAAAAATATCTCCTTTGCGTGTAAAAATTATATAAGGTTGTAACATATATTCTGCTCGAATTTTCAGTTTATTCACAACAAAAATTAAATGACATAATGACAAATTAATCATCAATATAATTCCCTTCTTTTTCTATAACCTCCTCCCACCTGTAGAAAAGTTTTTTATGCTACGTTCGAAGAAATCCCTTCGTTTCGAGTTAAAAAAAAGCGATCACTTCGGTTTTGATAACTTCCCTGGATTGCAACTTTTGTCCATCTAGGTGGTGCTGCAGACTTCTGAATAAATGGTAGTCTGAAGATGCGATGTCTGGAGAATAAGGTGAATGAGGCATTTTTTTCCCAACCAAATGCCTCCAATTGGGCAGTGGTGATTCGAGCAGTGTGAAGGCGCGCGTTATCCTGGTGGAATAGAACCTCTGCGATTAATTAATGCAGGACGTTTTTCTTGTAATGCCTTGTTCAATCGTTGGAGTTGTTGGCAGTAGACTTCAGCTGTGATTGTTTGGTTATCTGGCAGAAGCTCAAAATGAATAATTCCTTGCATATCCCACCAAACGCATAGCAAAATTTTTGTTTGGATGGGGTCCATTCCTTGGCTGAGGTTCAGGCTTTGTTTCACGGTTAAGCCACTGATGTCGACGCTTAATATTGTTATAGAGGACCCATTTTTCATCCCCAGTGACGATCCGATTCAAAAACGGTGCCTGCAGTTGCCGAGAATGCAGTGATGTGCAAATATCGATTCGATGTTGAAGATTCGCTCGTGACAAATCATGCGGAACCCATTTTCCAACCTTCACTACTTTCCTAACAGCTTCAAATGACGATAAATGGTCATATGGCTAACGCCGAGTTACAGGCCAAGTTCTCTTACAGTTACCGTTAGGTTTTCCTCCACTGTTGCTTCAGCAACTCTTCATCTAACTCATTTGTCGTCCTGTTCGTTGATAATCTTTCAGACTGAAGTCTCCATTTCTGAACTTCTCAAACCATCTCCTACACATCCATTCGCTCACAACATCATTTCCATAAACTCTTGAATGTTTTTTTGCAGATTCACTAACGTTAGATCCTTTATGGAACTCATACAGCATCACATGTCGAATATGCTCTTTCGTGGGCTCCATGTTTTTCAATTACTATAATATCGTAGGGGTGGCGTTGTAACTGTATGAAAAACACCAGAGAAAATATTCATTAGCCTAATCCTACACTAGCCTTAGTAAGTCATTCTGTATCGTGATAAAACATGTGCGAACCTGTCGCCGCTTGTATTTTGCAACATTTCTAAAACTATTTCACATTATCTCGAGGTTATTTTATTATCTATCGTCCGTTTTCTAATCGAGCAGAATTTATGTTACAACCTGAATATATATATATATATATATATATATATATATATATATACTGCAAACACGCAGTATAATTAACGTAAAGAACGACGCTTGTATAGGAGATATTCCGCGCAAGACGAGAGAGAGAGAGAACGAAACAAATGAAAAAATGAGGTAACCACCCGGGAATCGAACCCGGGATCTTCCGATTGCCGGTTATCATATCTGACCGGCAATCGGAAGATCCTGGGTTCGATTCCCGGGTGGTTACCTCATTTTTTCATTTGTTTCGTTCTCTCTCTCTCGTCTTGCGCGGGATATCTCCTATACAAGCGTCGTTCTTTACGTTGATATATATATATTATATATATATAATATATATATATATGCTCTTATTAATTAAAGTTAAACCTAAGCCCTAGAACTTAGGTTGTTTCAAAACGTTTTTTTTTTTAATTTTTGTGCTGGCGACCCACTTTTGCCCCCCCCCCCCCAAATTCGCGACTTACTTCCCAGAATGAAAATTCAGCACATACTCGTACTTGAAGTACAGAAACAGCTCTCAAACTATTTCTCACGTGCCGTTAGAAAGTTGCCAGTGAGTAGATACTTAATCCGTTTAATGAGACTTGAAGGGATGGTAGAGTCTGCCGAACTTGCTGGAAACCTACACAATTGATTGAACTATTTCTTCTGAGAAACCCCTGTTCTTGTCATTCCCTAATAATTTTCAACCAATTATGAATTTCTGGTGGTGAATTCTTTCAAGTATTTTATAAGAACTTTGATAATATTTAATAACTCAAAAATAACCGATTTAAGATGGGAAATTAATCCATTTGGACGAATGAATGGAGTGATTCCATGGAAGAATTGACAAGCGAGAAGTTCATAGATAACAAGTTACGACACGTTGAGATAAATTTAATAAAACGAGGGAGTGAAGTCACTACTCCGTAAATAAGAGTGTATATATATATCCCCACCAGGATTCGAACCCGGGACCACTCTGACTCGGAGTCAAGGGCGCTGACCTCCAGGTTACAACAGGCTTGTCATAACTAAGCATAACAATAAAATTTTTCAAAGACAAATTATTACTAATTTTCCATCCTATTTTGATTGCCAGATGTACGGTTAGTTGAAGAAAACTCTGTTGTAAAAGCGCCCGTTTCTTATACTGTACTTCGACAGAAAGTATAGAGTTATAGGGCAGAACTTTTTAAATCGACTGTAACTTTATTTATAACTTACATATATTCGTTTTACAGTTAATTCCAAAAAACAAATTATAAAATAAAATTAAAACCTATTTTTTAAGTCTTTGTCAAAAATCGTGCACCATAGGACTGTTCAGTGTTGACTATAATATATTATTTTTTTTTTTTGGTAGGGGATGGCTGCGAAATTTACAATAGACGAGAGGGTGAGCTTGGTTTTAATGTATGGAATACCAGGTACTGGTAAATTCTGTACCGATTCATCGATTTGTAGTGCCTGGAATTCCATACATTAAAACCAACTTCACCCTCTCGTCTATTTCGCAGCCACCCCCTACCTGAAGGAAAAACTAATATATCATATTATAGTCAACAATGAAAATTTCTATGGTGCGCGACCTTTGCGCCACCCTGTATATTACACACACACACACACACACACACACACAGAAGAAAAAAACAGGTTTACGGAGTAGAGAGTCTTTAGCTATGAAAGAAAGTATTTTGTTCTATGTTAGGAGTGTACTTGAGGAGAACCTAATTAATACCGAAATTTTAAACTTTTTTTTACGAATTATTACATATATTTAGTATATGTATGTTGTATTTTACTTATAATCTATGTGCAATTATAAAGTTACATGTGTGTACACAGTGAGCGTGCACATAATTGAACATACAGTAAAAGTTCGTGCTACTTTGATCGTTTTTGGCAAATTTTTAGTGAGTGATTTAATGTTTTCGAAACAATTAAATTAATTCTTTTGAAGACCATTAAACGTACATTTAGTTCAAAGTGTGTGTGTGTGTGTGTGTGTGTGTGTGATAATTTACAGATGTAGTGGAGTAATTTTTTTTGTGAGGTAACACTTTTGACATTTTGGAACATTAAAAAAATTATATAAGAAAAATCTCGAAACATTTTTAATGTCAGTAAAAAGATATGTTGGTCCTGATTAGGTTAGGTTACGCCAGGTTGGGTTAGGTAAGATTTGGTTAAGTTAGGTTAGGTTAGGTTTAAGCAACTCCTTCATCTTCCATGGATAATGTCTGTATTCATATAATTTATCTTTTTTTGCTACTTTGATTTCCTCCTCGTTTGTCTTGTGGGTGAATAATTGAGGTCCTCCTAGGAAGAAGTGGCTAAGCGACAAAAGTAAAACACGCAAAAAAATACTTTGTAAAGTTGTACCAATTTTGAAAGTTGCCAAAACTTTTGAACTTGTGAAGATACTTCATAGAAATATTTTCAAACGTTCAAAATTATTTTACTTTTGTCGCTTAGCCACTTCTTTCTCGGAGGACCTCAATTGTTTTTGCTTCAATACTATTTCGTGTAACTTTTTCTTTTTTTTAGCTTGAGTCTCTTTGCTTCAGTTTTGCGTCCTTGGATCATTACGTTCGGTTTTCATTGTTTAAATACTGCTCTGGTCTTTCTTCCTCATTTTGATGGTACGTTTTTTTTTTTTTTTTTTTTTTTATCGTTTCGAAACGTCCTTCAACAACATACGTTCATTATAAGTAGCATTTCTTCTGGAGTTTTCACACGAAATAGCAAATTCTTTCTCAATTCCCTGTTTGTGGTGTTTGGTGGGTGTAATAAGGATTAACTTCAGTTCTTTTAAAATAAGAATTTCGACTCTACTCATTCATTTGTTTACTTTCACTATATATCTTTTAATATATACGCAACAGCTTTCTCCTTTTCTAGAAATCTCTCCGCTCTGCGGATGTTGCATCCTTATTGCAATTTCCGTGTCTTGGATCAATTTTCAAATTCTTTTTAGCATTGATGAAAGTGTGTTTCCGTCAATCAAGTGATATTGGCTGAAAATTCAGTCAAGAGTAGATAGTCGGCAAAGGGAAACGCCAATAAAGTGTGAAACAGGACCTAGTGGGGCTCGAACCCTCTCCATAAAGACGATGGGTTGAATGGAGCATGCGCATGGTCAACAGCGTAAATATTTGGGTCGCTTGACAGACCATTTTTTTTCAGGGGTTCGGATGGCGTGATCGATAACCATGAAACAACGTCACAATTTTATATATATATATATATATATATATATATATATTATATATATATATATATATATATATATATATATACAGTATATATGAAAATTATTTCACGAAAGTAACACGTGAAAAATATTTATGATGAATAAAACCACGAAGGAAAGGAAACAGAATGGTGCTCAAGCGCTTTCGTCTAATGACATCCTCAGGAACATTGAAGTACATAAAGAGTTCAAGACTATATATAAGTTACAAAAAAAAAGAATTATATATATATATATTTTTTTTTTTGTAACCTATATATAGTCTTGAACTATTTATGTACTTCAGTGTTCTGAGGATGTCATTAGACGAAAGCGCTTGAGCACCACTCTGTGTTTCCTTTCCTTCGTGGTTTTATTCATCATACAGTGTGTGTATTTATATATATATATAAATATATATATATATATATATATATATATATAATATAATATACAGGGTGGGCCGAAAGTCTGGATCCATAGGAAAATATTTATTTTAATACATAAATTACAACAAATGGTAAATACTTAAAATGAATATCACTTTAACTCGTAAATGCGTATCCGTGATACTGTACAGTGTTCGTACTCCAGTATAAACAACAAATTATAACAATGCTCAAATTGGTGGCCTCTGACATCGAGACACTTAGGGATGGAATTTATGATTTTTAATAATTCTTCGAATTGACGTTCTCGAGATGCGTGTTTCATTTGATAATTCTTGTTGACTTTACTGGACTATTCGTAAGTTTCACATACCATTGCAGAGGTATTTTCATCAGTTGCAGTTTCTGGACGACCAGAACGCCGTCGATCATGTACACTTCCTGTTTCTTTGAAACGTTTAAACAACTTGCCAGCAGTCGCATGTGTTACTGGATGCTTATCAGGATGATTTCTATTGAATTCGGTTAGCAACTTCTCTGTGTGTAGCGCCCTGTCTTGCGTACATGAGCACAAGTTCTACCCGGTCTTCTGTTGTTAGATTCGAAGCCATTTCTGGGTTGAAATAAAAAAAGTATTTGAGTATTTATACTGGAGTACGAACTACTGTACAGTATCACGGATACGCATTTACGAGTTAAAGTTGATATTCATTTTAAGTATTTACCATTTGTGTAATTTATGTATTAAAATAAATATTTTCCTATGGATCCAGACTTTCGGCCACCCTGTATATATATATATTATATATATATACATACACACACACCATAATTTCGAGGTCATTATCCAATCAACTAAAAAAGTATGAGCTAATTAAGGGAAACAAACCCTGCGTAACAATATCCTTTTTAAACATCAAAATAAAATGGGATGAACGCATATAATTATTATATTATTATTATTATTATATATTATTATTATACACTATACACCTTTCCTTTCAATGTTCCGCGCGATGATTCCTCATTTCGCGAAGGTCAAGCTTGTTGCCCCTCCTTTAGAGTTGGCTTGGTGAAGTGGAGAGTTGGTTTCTTGTACTCTCCACCTCACATAGCTAGGTACGCCCGGCTCATCTGGGATCGTCTAATCTTCGTTGGAAGATGCCCACCGCAACACCACTCGTGTTTCTTAGTTCCTTGGGCAGCTGGTTAAACAGTCTTGGTCCTCTCATAACAAAACTATTTTCCTTCAGGGTTGATGATGTTCCCTGTCTAGCCTTTAATTTCGGAACACGACACAGTTTTCCTTTTCTACTTTGCACCGTTGTTTGGGAGGTTATAGGGTTCAGAGTAAGATTAGGGGCTAGTTTCTCCATTATTTTCCAAGTGTAAATAATGGCGTATCTCTCTCTTCTTTCCATTGAATATAGGTTTAATTCACATAACCTTTCCCAGTAATTTAGTTCTTTGCACCCATTGATCTTGGCTGTGAAACTAATCTGAATCCTTTCTGGCTGTCTCATGTCTTCTTTTTATGTGGGCATGTTAGGAACGAGCAGTATTCCAATTTGGGTATGATCAGTGTTTTCAGTAGAGAATCATTATATTCCTATCCCTTCGTTTAAAGGTTCTCAATATCTGACCAGTTTCGCATCATCAGTCATTCCAACTCCTAAATCTTTTGCTTTAGCATTTCTCTGAATTTCCTGTCCACTTGGGGTATAGTATTTCATGGATTTTAGGTCCTCACTTTTTCCATACCTTAACAGTTGAAATTTCTTAGTGTTAAATTTCATATTGTTGCCTTCCGACCATTTGTAGATTCTGTTCATGTCTGTTTGTAGAGATCCTATATCTTCTGGGTTTCTTATTTTTCTACTTATCTTTGTGTCATTGGCAAAAGATGTTACTGTGCTGTCTCTGGTAACGCCCTCATCTCTGTCAGTTAGTATGATTATGAAGAGTAATGGAGCTAATACTGTTCCTTGTGGTACTGAGCTGAAGACCTCTGATTCTGATGAAAATATTCCTTGAACTGTAACGACTTGCCGCCGCTCACTAAGGAAATTATATATCCATTTCTCTACTTTTCCTGTTATTACCATATATTTCAGTTTATGTATTATGATTTCATGGCCACACTCGTCGAACGCTTTGGCAAAGTCTGTGTATATTACATCATAATTTTCATTGCTTTCAAGTGCATCAATAATGTTGTAGTGTTCTTTTAGTTGTGATAGGCATGATCTGCCTGACCGGAATCCATGTTGGTTATCATTTAATTTTTTCTGAGTTTCCAAAATGTCATAGATTTTTTATTTTTTTCTCTAACTATTCTTTCAAATATTTTAGTGAGATGTAAGTGACACTGGCCTATAGATTTTGGTCTCGGATCGATCTCCTTTATATATTGGGACTATGCTCGCTCTCTTCAGGATGCCCGGTATTTCTCCCGTGTCTAGTGATTGTCCATATCCAATATAGGGGCTCATCGATTGCATTCTTGCAGTTTTTGATCAGTGTGGCATTCCATTTATCCGGTCCTGCCGCTGAGTGTGCTTTTAGTTTCCCTATAGCTTGTGTAATATCATCTGTCTTAAAATCGAAGTCCGTTATACTTTGCCCTTATAGTTCTTCAAAAAACGCGTTTCTATCGCATATAAGTTTGTCAGTTTTTGGGATACTGAAAGCTGATTCGTACTGAGCTCTCAATATTTCAGATACTTCTGTTAGATCATCAGATAAAGCACTGTCTTCATTTTTCAAAGGTCCGATAGTCATGTGATTTTCGACTTCCTTTTTGCAAAATTATAGAAGTACTTTGAGTTAACCTTTATCGCCTCTATAGCGTCGTCGTCTTCTTTTCCTGTATGCTTCTCAATTAGGTCCTGTATGACGCAATCGATACTCTGCAGTTTATCATTTAATATTTTTCTGATGTTGTTGTCTTTGCAGTTACTTAATTTATAACTTTGGAGTGAAAATTAAAAATTTCAAATTTGCTTCTTTCTGTTGTTCGTGTTCTTTCCTTTCCTGTTGCTTTTATATTGGTTGTTATTTCAATAATGTTGTGATCAGATATTATAGTTGGGGATATTTTTATGTTATCAATTTGGTTGCTGTTGTTTGTAAATACCAAATCTAGGCAGTTGTTCTTTCTTGTATTTTCTGTTATTTCTCGTGTTAACATAAATTCATCGGCTAGAGCTAGGAGCACTTTTGCCTGCTCCTGGTCTTCCCGTGTGCCCCCCCTTGTCCTGATGTATACATATATTTTTTCCTATCCTTTTATATTTCATGAATGGAAAATTAAAATCACCACAGAGAAAAATATTTGGGGTTGGAGAATGTAGATCTTTTATCAAGTTTCTGACCTCTGTACTGGAATCTGAGAATTTTGAGGTTGGCGTGTTTGGGGGTTTGTACATTACAATTAGTACCATACTACCATATTTAATTTTTCAACTTTTGCTGCTACACATCCTACGTACCTGTTTGAAATACTTATAGTCATTTCTTCTGTATATCTTCCTTTCGGGTTTATATATATATATATATATATATATATATATATATATATATATATATATATAATATATATGTATATAGATATATATATATATATATATATATATATATATTTATAATAATATATATATATTGTTATAGTTTAATATTAATATATATGTAAATTACACATTATAATTTACAAATTGTTTTAAAATTGAATTTTGAAAATGCATTTCAAAATATAATTTCTAAATTTACATTCTCAAATCACACACACACACACACACACACACACACACACACACACACACACATATATATATATATACAGGATGTCCGAGAATTATCTGTACAATTTTTGGCTGTTATTAAAAGTCAACCATGAAGTGTAGAAATTCCAGTGTTGTCCCATTTTACAGAGAATCTTATTAAGTTTTTTCTGATACCAAGTTTTGCCAAGTTTTTTAGAAATTCCAGTGTGTCCGAACATTATCTGTACAATTTCATCTTTTAATAAAATTCTTGATAACACACGTAAAGTTCTTAAACAAGATTATTTAGAATCTGTATTTTCAAAAGTTTCTTTTATTAAAGTAACGTTGTTACAAACATTCGATATGTGCACCATTAGTGATTCGCAAAACATCCAATCGATACTCCAAGTGTTGCCATGTACGCTTCAGCATATCCACATCAATTCGCTCAATAGCAGCTGTGATTCTTGCTTTTAAATCATCAATGTCTGTCACCCATGTACATTTCTAAAAAACTTGTCAAAACGTGGTATCAGAAAAAACTTAATAAGATTCTCTGTAAAATGGGACAACACTGGAATTTCTACACTTCATGGTTGACTTTAATTACAGCCAAAAATTGTACAGATAATTCTCGGACACCCGGTGTATATATATATATATATATATATATATATATATATATATATATATATATATATATATATATATATATGTTTAACATATATATATATATATATATATATATATATACCGTATTTGTCGGCTTATAAGACGCACTTTTTTTCCTTATAAATACCTTAAAAAATCGCCTTGCGTCTTAGAAGCCGAAAGTGGCAATACAGCACATCAATAATTAATTGATTAATAACAAATAATAAGAGTAATAATCATATTATCTTTCTTTATTGGCTTTTGGGTTTTCTTTTTATTGAATTTTACATATCCATTGTATTAACAATAAAGTGCATCAAAACTTTTTTCTTGAATTTACCTTTCCAAAATTAAGGTGCGTCTTTCACGGCGCAGCGTCTTGTAAGCCGTCAAATACGGTATGTATATATAATATATATATATATCTTAGGCGTCTCGGTGGTGTAGTGGTTAGCGTCGCTGACTGCCGATCCATCGGCCCCGAGTTCGAGACCCGACGGCAGTCGGCGCGCAGCAAAACCCAGCTGTTCATCCTTCCACACAATAAAGAAAGTGGTTGGTAGATAAATGGGTACCCTAGGTGGTCTAGTGGTTAAGACGCTGGGGTGTGGTTCGGATTCGACGTTAAACTGTAGGTCTAAGGTGGAGTGAAAAGCTTGACCTTCGTCAGAATGAACAATTCGGGCGGAAGCTAACCAAAGGTTATGTATATATATATACAGGGTGTTTCAGAACATGTGGGACGCACTTTCAGGATGGAGTCAGGACCTGAAAACAATGAAAAAAGTTTATATAAACATATGCCCGAAATCGCTTTGTTTCAGAGTTACAGCCCGTTGTGTGTTCCAGCAAGTATCGGCCTTACCTTTAAAGGAAGTGCTCAAATGACCTCCTTGCTCTTGAATAAACGCCTGAACACGCCTCGTCACCATTCTGCTGTTGCTATCCTTCGGTGCTGACACCAGGATGTTCCTCCATGCGATTCAGAAGTCAGGACCTGCACCTCCAACTCAACAGTTCTGGTGCTGATTGGGCTACTACCATCTGAAACTCGCTTGTTGAATGATCTTTTATCACCAAGACGCCTCTCGTCTATTCTCTGAAAGGTCTTATCCGGCAGACGGCGATTCAGAAACCTTTCCGCATACAGACTTCTTGCTGCGGCCTCATTACACTCGGCAAGTCCATACGTGAGATGCATGTCTGCCATTTCTCTGTTTGAATAAGCCTCCATTCTCACTTCAAATGCACACTATCACTGAATAGCACAAAAAATTAAGGTTGTTTTTTTTTCACTGGACTGCATTTATTCACGGTAAGAAGTTACGAATACGAACAGTGAAACACCGCGATACACCTCTGTCTGACTGAATGGCTCTACACTCAACGATATTGAAACATGTCATAGAGTGTACGAAACAATACAATCGGCAAGGCCATACATGAAATAAAGTCTCGTACACACTCACAAACATTGTCGGCGAGCAGTGTTTGTAAACAGTTTGCTGAAAGAATTGGTGGAACACAAAACGGGCTGTAACTCGGAAACAAAGCGAGTTCGGGATTATGTTTATATACACTTTTTCATTGTTTTTCATGTCTGAATCCATCCTGAAAGTGCATTCCACATGTTATGAAATACCCTGTACACACACACACACACACACACCTTTGGTTAGCTTCCGCCCAAATTTTTCATTCTGACGAAGGTCAAGCTTTTCAATCCACCTTAGACTTACAATTTAACGTGGAATCCGAACCACGCCCACCAGTAGCCCAGCGTCTTAACCGCTAGGCTACCAGAGTGCCCATTTGTCTACCAACCACTTTCTTTTTATTGTGTGGAAGGATAAATAGTTGGTTTTGCTGCGTACCGGCTGCCGTCACCGGGTCTCGATCCCGGGGCCGATGGATTCGTAGTCAGCGACGTTAATCATTACACCACTGCGGTCCATATATATATAGTGATGTACGTATGTCATATCCGCACCTGCGGGATGCGGATGTTGCGGATGTGTACTATGTTTACTAAATTGCTAATTTTGAAGCACAATTTGACCCTCATTTAATTCAAATACTGAAACTTGTGCAGCCTTCATTTGATCTTTAATATAACTGGTAATGTCTGTTGTGTATTTGTATAATTAATTAATCATGCAACAATACATAACAATGTCATAAGCACACTACTTTCCAAAGGGTGGAGGTTGGGGAAAGTGGTTGGTGGGATGCAAACGAGTTGGGTCCCCGTCTCGCATCCTGGTAACACACAGTTGTGTGGCGAAAACTCGTCCAAAAAGAGAAGAGTGTATGTAAAAAAATTATAATTACAAAATAATATTACCTAATATCTCGTATCTAATATTATCGAATCTCTAATATTTATAACTAACAAAAAATCGAAAATCAATTAATAAATTAAATATGAATTTAAACTATCATATTATCAAGCTGACAAATTTATGCATGATCATCCGCATCCGCATCCGCGGATGTCTGAAATTTGACATCCAAGACATCACTAATATAGATAGATAGATAGATAGATAGATAGACGAGGGTACTTCAATAAGTATCCACACCTTTCATTTTAGTGATAATATAGTATATATAATATATACTCGTAATAACGAGCCAAACTGAGATCTATAGGCTTATTTAGGCTAGCAACAGTATAGGTTTATTTAGGCTATTCGTAGCTGTCACATATCGTACGAGTAGTGAGCATGGCTGCGCCACTTTCAATTTGACCTCAGGAAGAACAGAGATCCGTGGTTCGTTTTTTGTGGGCAGAAGGTGTGAAAGGAGCAGAAATTCACACGCGTTTGTGTACTCAGTATGGGAATAGTGCGTTACCACGGCGAAGTGTGTACGAGTGGATTCAAATGTTTAAGTAAGGTCGGACATGTGTGACATGCTCAGCGCTAAGGACGACCGTCAACATCAACCAGTGGTGACAAGCAGGAAGAAGCCAGAGCCATGATTTTCGATGACAGAAGATTAACAATAAAAGAAATTGCATCTTCATTAGATATCAGTCAAGGGTCAGCCTATTCGAGAGTTCATGACATTCTTGGCTTTCACAAGGTTTGTCCGAGATGGGTGCCCAAACAGTTGACAGAAGAGCACAAGCGTAATCGTATGGACGTCTGCTCTCGTCTTTTGGCGCGGTATCATAATGAAGGTGAAAACTTTTTGGAGCGCATTATCACTGGAGATGAAACCTGGATCCATCTCTTTGAACCAGAAAGCAAACGACAGAGCATGCAATGGAAGCATCCAACATCTGTTGCAAGGAAGTTCAAAGTGCAGCCGTCAGCAGGTAAAGTTATGCTAACACTGTTTTGGGATACACGAGGCCCTATCCTTGAACATTATCTATTCTTGAGCGTGGAACTACAGTAACAAGTGCATCGTATTCTGACATGCTTCGGAATGAGTTAAAGCAAGCAATTCGCACAAAACGGAGAGGCAGATTGTCGGAAGGTGTTATTCTGTTACACGACAATGCGCGCCCTCATACCGCTGCACAGACTAGAAAATGCCTTCAAGAACTTAAATTTGAAGTTCTCGACCATCCAGCCTACAGTCCAGACCTGGCAGGCACCTTCGGATTTTTACCTGTTTGGACCACTAAAAGACGCTTTGAGAGGTCAGCGATTCCAAGGCGATGATAACCTGAAGGAGGCGGTGCATGACTGGCTACGCACACAGCCAAAAACATTCTTTTGTGATAGCATTAGGAAGCTTGTAGATCGCTGGACTAAGTGTATTGAGAAACAGGGAGACTATGTTGAGAAGTGATGTGTTTATAACACCAGTACACATTTGAAAACTTGTCGATCGATTTTTACAAACTAGTTAGTGATTCTATATAACTTGAGTGCGCTGATCTCAAAAATATAGTTAGTTTTTCCCTATCACGTATGGTTTTCTTACTACAGGGTGTGTCATAAATCCCCCATTTATCCCCAAATGTGAACCATCTTATCGAGACCAATATTGGATTGCACATGCTAAACCATAAATTTTGTTGTTATATGTAGACTACAGTAACGCTTACATAATAATGTAGGGTAAATATATATAACAACCAGTCCCATTCCCAGCAAAATACTCTTTCCCCTCCCATCAATGGGTGGTTAACATTTGGGGACAGATGAGGTATTACAACATCCCTTGTAGCACGAAATCTTTAGGTGATAAAGTAAAACCTAATTAAAGCAGAATTAAATAGCTCCTAGCTCTTGGACAAGCATATTGCTTGTTTATGAAAGAATAAAAAAATAACTGAAAGAAACAAAATATATTTACCTTCTTTACTTGCAAACATTTCAGGACTTATTCCAAAGACTTAAGACTACGAAGGTAGATCTGACTAATGACGACTAAACCGGTGCTTCTTTGATGTTTTCTTATGCTGTGCGTTAGGCTGATCTCGTTGCAGACACCAGCAGTAATCCGCCATCATATTTGTATGCCATCTTCCTTGATATCTTCTTTCCATGGTTTTGATGTCCTGGTGAAATCGTTCCCCTTGCTCCTCACTGACATCGAGATTTTCGGGAAAACGGTCAAGATGCGAAAATAAGAAGTGAACTTTCAGGCTCATGTTGCAGCCTAAGGCGCAAAACTTTTTAAGCATATTTTCCACCAGTCTTTCATAATTTTGGCTTTTGTAGTTTCCCAAGAAGTTTTCAACAACATCTTTGAAACCAAGCCATGCTTCTTTTTCTTTATTGGTCATTGTGTTCAGGAAATGATCGTCTGTCAATAACTTTCTAATCTGAGGACCTATAAAAACACCTTCCTTTATTTTCTCGTAGCTAATCTTTGGATATTTTGAACAAATGTACTTGAAACACTCACCTTCTCTATTCAATGCTTTGACATACTGCTTCATCAAGCCTAACTTAATGTGCAAGGATGGTAGGAGGATTTTATTTGGTTCAACTAGATGTTCATGTAAAATGTTCTTTGATCCTGGGGTAAGATTCTCTCTAGGAGGCCAAGTTTTCCTCTTCCAGTGCTGGTCACGTGCTCGACTATCCCATTCGCAGATGAAACATGGCATCTTAGTGTATCCTGATTGCTGCCCAAGTAACATGCAAAGGACTTTGAGATCCCCACACAATATCCATCTGTGATTTTGATGCTGAATTTTTTCCAGAAGCAGTTTCATGTTATCATAGGTCTCTTTTAAATGAGTAGAATGGGCCACTGGGATTGATGTATATTTGTTACCGTTGTGCAGTAACACTCCTTTTAGACTGGTTTTAGAGGAATCTATAAACAACCTCCAGTCACTGGTTTGGTATTCGATGTCTAGCTTGCACACTAATCCTGTGATGTCCTTGCAGAATACCAAGGGACCATCTTCTTCGAAAAAAGGCACGAAGTCTTTCTCACGATTTCTGTACCAAGCGAAGTATGTGTCGGATGCCAATAAATTGTTCTCCTGCAATCTAGACCCCTAAAGTTCTGCAGAGTCCTTAGGCAGATTCAAATCCCTGACTAAGTCATTTAGTTTGGTTTGGGTTAATGGTTTAGGAGGATCTCGGTCAGCTGTTGGCTGTTCATAAACATCATCATTGTCTGGATTTGGAGCTGAATCAGAATCTGAATTGTATTGATCCAGACTCTCGGGTGGGGGGGGAATAGGAACTTCTGGACCATGGGGTACCGGCCTTATTGCAGATGGAAGACTTGGGTATTGAAGGCTCTCTTTATTCTTTGTATTATAACCTTTAACATTGCAAGAACAGAAGTAGCAGTCGTCGGTATGGTTTCTAGGCTCGCGCCATACCATAGGGATCCCAAATGGCAAACTTTTCTTTTTACCTTTGCTCCAATTCCTTAGTGCCGCAACACACTTAAGACAAACCTTGTGTGGAGCCCAACTTTTGTCTTGATCTCCTAATTTAATTCCAAAATAAGCATGATAAGCTCTCTTAATGAAGGTCGTTACATTTGTCCTTTGTTTTACAACAACAAACCGACCACAAATATAACAAAATATGTCTGGACTATGGGTACATCCTCTAGAAGCCATTATTAAAATTTTAAAGACGTAATGTTAGAATTATTTATCTGAAAAATATGAAAAAACGAAATTAATTAAAGATAAAAAGGTAAAAAATTACAAAACGCCCCAAACTTGTTTTGCTAATAACTTTAAAACTGTGGGTGATAGAAAAAACTGGCAGCATTTTTGAATTCAGCGCAGCGAACTGCTCAGAATCACAACTCAAAATAAAGAAATTGATTTTCATGCAGACCGGTGTAATCTATCAGATGTGAAAATAAAATTGTGAAAATAAAAAGTGCAGATACTTATTGAATTATCCTCTTATATATATATATATATATATATGTCGAACGTTTCTGGAGAAACTTAGTCCTACATCAGATACTATGGAAGGGAAGATTGTGTAATATTTATAAAGTATAAATAGATTTTGTAATACTATACAAAGTACTTGATTAATTCGAATCTATAGACCCTAAACTTCAATTTTTTTTTTTACCGGTAAATTTGGTAAGAAAAGGGAAGTTTGAGGACAAGATTTTTCGAATTGACTGTACTGAAAATCGGAATTCAAAGGCCAAAGTATATACATTTTTTTAATTTACATCTCAATCACAGAAATATATTTGGATATAGACCAAATACTGGTTAGATCCATGACCGAGCTATGCCCTCGATTTGACCTCGATGTTCAAGACATTTCGGAGAACAACGCTGATTCCGACTCAGTTCTTAAATTGCTGAACCTTTCTCCATGACGTCAAAATCCACCGAGATTCTTTTCCTCACTCCTCTGTTCTTTACTGTCTTCTCAGAACATAGAGTAGTGGCCAAAGAGAATGGGACAATGGAACAGAAAGTAGGGATACTTAGAGATTAAACAAGTAGAGCAATGACAGAGTATTTGTTTTGGAAGTTCGTTTGTTCGTTTGACCTTTTGTTCAAAACCGAAACGAGCTTGTGTCATAGATTCAACTAGCAAAAGGTCGGCGCTACGCGCCGATTTTCCTAGATCTGCGGTGCTTCGGCTGAATTGTGGGCCTACGGCGTATTTTATTTTGAACATCAGTAGCCCTTTATCTGGATATCATTCCTATTCCTCTCACCTTGGGCCTCAGTAATTGGGGTGCCTGCGGCCTTCCAGTTACTGGCAAACCAATTATTCATTCAATAAAACTACAGAAAAGAACGCAGCCATGAAAATCTAAAGCTTCACAAATCTTAATACAATGAGCTCGGATTTGAAGCCTAAGATTTTCATGACTGCGTTCATTTCTATAGTTTTATTGACCAAATAACTGAACCGACAGTAATTGGGGGCCCTGCGGCCCGCCAAATCATAGTTTTCATTGTTTCGAGTGCATCAATAATATTGTTATAGTGTTCCATTAGTTGTGATAAGCATGATCTTCCTGACCAGAATCGATGTTGGTTATCATTTTTTTTCTGACTTTCCCCATTAACCCCACCCCCTCCCCCATTACCCCACCCCTCTCCCCCAATACTCCCTCCCCCACCCCTCTCCCCCATTTACCCCACCAATTTTTTTTCTGAGTTCCCCATTAACCCCACCCCCTCCCCCATTACCCCACCCCTCTCCCCAATACCCCCTCCCCCACCCCTCTCCCCCAAAATAACTGAACCGACAGTAATTGGGGGCCCTTGAACATCAGTAGCCCTTTATCTGGATATCATTCCTATTCCTCTCACCTTGGGCCTCAGTAATTGGGGTGCCTGCGGCCTTCCAGTTACTGGCAAACCAATTATTCATTCAATAAAACTACAGAAAAGAACGCAGCCATGAAAATCTAAAGCTTCACAAATCTTAATACAATGAGCTCGGATTTGAAGCCTAAGATTTTCATGACTGCGTTCATTTCTATAGTTTTATTGACCAAATAACTGAACCGACAGTAATTGGGGGCCCTGCGGCCCGCCAAATCATAGTTTTCATTGTTTCGAGAGCATCAATAATATTGTTATAGTGTTCCATTAGTTGTGATAAGCATGATCTTCACCAGAATCGATGTTGGTTATCATTTTTTTTTCTGAGTTTCCCCATTAACCCCACCCCCTCCCCCATTACCCCATCCCTCTCCCCCAATACCCCTCCCCCATTTACCCCACCAATTTTTTTTCTGAGTTCCCCATTAACCCCACCCCTCCCCCATTACCCCACCCTCTCCCCCAATACCCCCTCCCCCACCCATCTCCCCCATTTACCCCCACCCTTCCCCCATTAACCCCAAGGGGGGAAGGGGGCTGGCACCTTGCAAAGGATTTACTTTAATTTTTTTTGGTTACATATATATATCGCATCTATTTTTCTGAGTTTCCCCATTAACCCCACCCCCTCCCCCATTACCCCACCCCTCCCCCATTTTGTGCCAAAATTATGATTAAAAATGAAGAAATGGGAAGAACTGTACCCCTAAAAGGGGGGGCAGGATTTATGTTCGGGAATTTTTTTTAGCATGGGCACTGCACAATAAAAAGACGCATCGAATGGTTAAAACCGCATTGTTCTACACCAATTGTAGCGACCTGTAGGTGTGCGCAAAAAAACTGTTACATATATATATATATATATAAGGCTTCATTTCTGAAATAGTATATTAGATGAGAGATTCGCGGCCATTCGTGAATCTCGAGACCTTTGAATCAGCACTCCTATACAGAAGGCGCCCCACAAGTGTATCTTTGTAGGGTTTCCTTTCATATCCGATTCTTGAAGAGGGCCCATGGATCTTCTATATGTTCCCAACAAAGGTGCCACAAGTGCCTCGTAGGAGTGCCGCGAAATCCCATGAAAATCACAAAAAGTGAATGAAAATTCAAAAGTTAGTGAAAAAATGAAAACAATACATTCGCCATTTATTACATTCACACGATAACTGTATGGGCCAAGTTCGAAGTTATGGAGTGTTGGGGGTGTAGGGGTGGTGGTGGGGGGAACTGGATGTTAAAGAGTGGGCGAAGAAAATCCTCCTGAATGCCGCGAAACAAGAACAAATGTTCACTGGGGTGCCTTGAGCCAGAAAAGGTTGGAAAACCACTGGCCAATACGATTTAACTTTGCTAAATTTCCTGATTCGGTCCATCAGTTAAGCATCAGTATCAGGAAAAAAACTTTCTTTCAACTTTGAATGAATGTCAAGGGCCAAACCTTGTTGGGAGATAACATTTTCCTTGAGTGAGGACTTCGATGCAGAAGACATCATTACAATCTGATGCAAAGAATTCGAAATGTAGAAAATCCATTAAGCTAAAACTATCCATCAGTCTTGCTCTTTGTTTTCTAAGCTTTGATGGGCATCAAGGTATTAAAGTGTTTGTCCGTATGTTACCCCATTTAACATTAATATTATACATTATTTTCCGTGTGTGTGTGTGTGTGTGTGTGTGTGTGTGTGTGTGTGTGTGTGTGTGTGAGAGAGGAAAATGATATTACCTTCATGGCACGAAACAATTTTCGGTATGTAAAATAATGGTTGGCAGCTGAACAATGTTGCAAAAATACTTGCTCCCCCATTTCACTCCTTTGATACTTTCCAATCCAATTAAAAGTTGAAAGTTACAAGGAAAGCTTATGAACTAAACCCCCCTTTTATATATATATATATATATATAATATATATATATATATATATATATTATATATAATATATTATATATATATATATATATATATATATATATATATATAGACAAAAGCCGAAATTGAATGACTATAATTCTTCGTACAAATTAAACATACCACTGATGATGAGAATTCGATTTCCGAAACGTCTGATATTAAATTTTTGATAATGTTGACGTGGGCGTTGATCATCCTTTTTATTTTTAAATGCCGGTTCCCTAAGAACACCCCCTTTTTCTACAATTATACACACACACATATATTTACACACACACACACCACACACACACACACACACACACACACACAAGGTCCTTGGATTTGTTTTTGTTGAGGAATGTCTGAATTACTAGAAATCCCTATCTTTCCTTGAGGACCATCTTTTTCCATTGTTTCATCAAGGAAAACTCTATTCTAATACTAATGTGTTGAACGAAGACTGTGCATCCTTAATATACACTACTCAGTGGAAGAAACCAAAAGGGTTACAAGTTCTTCGTTGGGCTCCGTCCAGCTATGAATCCCATTGAGCGCGTCTGGACAAATCTTGATATCCAGTCGCGGAAAACAAGACCTCCTCCCACGTCTCTATCAAATCTAAAAGAAATATTGACAACTTTGGTTGACCTTGAACTGTAGTCATCCAAAATCTCATCGTATGGATTCCACAACGTGCCCAAGCCCTTCACTAGGCACAAGAATGGTTATGTAGGACAATACTAGGACATTGCATGTATGTACAAGGTGATTCACTCGATGATAGCCCCAGAGTGTCGCTAATACGATACTCTGGGGCTACCAGCGAGTGAATCACCCTGTACTTTTAATAATATTTCCTTGAGGCAAAAGTAAAACCAATGTTATAGAAGTTACCGTGCCTTCCCATCAATCATTAGCGGGTTTGGAATTATATAAAAGTTAATGTTGTCGCTATTTACGTGATTTTTGCCTGAGTATTAAACCCGAGGTCATGAAACGGAGAGAACCTACAGCTTAACGTGGAATGTGAGCCATTTAAAGGGTTGCTGCAACACATGAAGACAGTCATCCGTCCAATAATTAACCAGACCTAACGTCGCTTAACTTCACTAAACTCAATGTACCTGGAATAATTGCTTTAATGATACTTGTTTTTTGATAACAAAATTAAAACTTGATTGAATGAACCATTATCAATTCTCTCTCTCTCTCTCTCTCTCTCTCTCTCTCTCTCTCTCTCTCTCTCTCTCTCTCTCTCTCTCTCTCTCTCTCTGTTCCAAGGCCGAAAGTTCGTTAGTAGTTTCATCACAATATCGTCAGGCTAAGTGCCAAAAAAAAATCCTTGTAGGAATAATTAATTTAGAATAAGGAGGGGTTCCAATCCCCCTGACGCACCCCGCTCTTCATATGGGAGCATCAATTAAGAACAAAATTATTTACTGAGAGCCTGATAAAAGGTTTCCTGAGAGGTCGTTTGAGTAGAGTTTCGAACGGGGACATTTTGAGGCCTTCGAAAACAATTTTGGTCAACTGATAGTAATAAAATGCTGTGTATATATATATATGCGCCTCGGTGGTGTAGTGGTTAGCATCACTTACTACGAATCCATTGGCCCCGGGTTCGATTCCCGGTGACGGCAGTCGGCGCGCAGCAAACCCAACTATTCATCCATACAATAGAGTGATAGATAAATGGGTACCCTGGGGAGCCTAGTGGTTTAGGCGCTGGGCTGCTGATCGAAAGATCGTGATATCGAGTCCGGGCGAGAACTTTGTAATTTTTGACTACCCTTTGTGAGTCATGGCTCAGATTCCACGTTAAGCTGTAGGTCTAAGGTGGAGCAACAAGCTCGACCTTCGTCAGAATGAACAATTCACTCGGAAGCAAAACCGAGATTAACGAAGGTGTATATATATATATATATATATTATGCGCCTCGGTGGTGTAGTGGTTAGCGTCGCTAACTACGAATCCATCGGCCCCGGGATCGAGACGCGGTGACGGCAAGCGGCGTGCAACAAAACCCAGCTGTTCATCCTTCCACACAATAAAAAAAAATCGTCAGTAAATGAATGGGTACCCTGGGTAGCCTAGTGGTTAACACGCTGGGCTGCTGGTGGGACGTGGTTCGGATTCCACGTTAAACTGTAGGTCTAAGATGGAATGACAAACTTTACCTTCATCAGAATGAACAATTCGGGCGGAAGCAAAATCAAAGGTTAATCGAAGGTGTGTATATATATATATTATATATATATATATATACACACAAATTATCACCACAAATTGAAAGCAGTTAATTTCCATGAGTCAAATATTTGAACTTAATTTTTAGTTAAAATGTTAACATTTTTATAACTTTAAAATAAAAAAAGCCTTTCTCCGAAATGAAGAGAAATAATATCCTTCATTTTTAGTACGATACACCTAAAATAGATCAATTTTAAGATTAAAAAAAATAACCAACTAAAAATTTCAAAGAAAATCTCATTACTCCTACTCCTCCTATTCCCTACTTCTCCTATCCCTACTCTTCTTCCTGTCCTTACTTCTCCTATCGCCTACTCATTTTACTACTACTACTACTATTATTATTATTATTATTATTATTATTATTATTATTATTGCTATTTATATTTCTGATTGAAATAAAATACATTTCATATTTTAATGGTATCTCGAGATGCCAAAATAAGTTTTGGTGATGTACAATATATATATATATATATTTGAACATCAGACAGCATATAATCATCCAGAAAAATAAATTGTAAAAAATTGATGACTGAAGTTGCCGAGCCTTCCCAGCAAACAGTGGTTGGTCCGGAATGCTATACGGCAGTGATGTAGTCGAGACCACCAAGTCCGAGACTGAGACCG
This sequence comes from Bathynomus jamesi, assembly GCA_023014485.1. Classification (NCBI taxonomy): domain Eukaryota; kingdom Metazoa; phylum Arthropoda; class Malacostraca; order Isopoda; family Cirolanidae; genus Bathynomus; species Bathynomus jamesi. The sequence goes on from JAJOZX010010999.1 coordinate 36,077, forward strand.
AGACCGAGACCTGATCCTGTGAGACCAAGATCGAGACCGAGATCAAGGTTCGAGATCGAGATCTACCTTCCGAGATCGAGACCCTTAAAATTCGAGACCGAGATCGAGACCAAGCTCATGCCTTTCAATTTGTTTTAGCCTCCATGGCTAAATACACGCTCAATTGGAGCACTAGAGGCAGGCACTGTTAAAACAGTCATGGCAATATTGGCCAGTGATGGGAATTTATCCCTTTTCTGGTGCCAAAACTTTATTGGAGGGCAGTTGTCTAAAATATGAGATTCATCGATCTCTAAGAGGTACCGCCGCAACTGTTCCCTGCGGTTCAAAATCTTCCCAGTTTCAACGTTCTTCTGCTTGGACCGATAGCTTTGATATTTTGCCATTAGTCTCGGAACTTTGGTTTGACTCTGTTTTATTTCGTCATCGCTGCTGTGAGAATGAGCGCTGTCTCTGTATTTGCTCATTCTCCGTGCTTGAGTTTCCTGTATAGCATTTTTCCAACACCATTTCTATGAAAAATAAATTGACATATCGGTACTATAAACAGAGGCATGGCAATTAGCATGAGGTGTAAATAATATATATATATATATATATATATATATATATATATATATATATATATATATATATATATATATATATATATATATATATATATATATATATATATATATATGACATTAATTCAACATCCACTCAGCCCAAAGAGATCTATAATGAATTTTAATGATAAAAAATATACCGGTATAATGAATTCTGTGATAATTTTAAAAATTTATAATGAAATTATAACATACCTTTTATTTCCTCTTTAAGTTCTACTTTAATATCTTTATCAGCTCGTACTTCAATGTCCACCCACTGTAGACCAAACTGTGGGTCAAGTAATGTTGCAATTGGATAGATGCTATTGGCAAATGGCAAGAGAACTTCATCAGCACCGTCCTTTTCAGCCATCTTACATGTGACGAATACCCCTTTAAAGCGACGAATAATTCCTTCGGTCAGCTTGTCGATTAACTGCTTGCAGTGCCTGGTGGTTACTCTTAATTTCATAAGATGGTTATGGAGGTCCAGTAGAGTAGGAATAACCATGCTGATCGTACAAGTCAAGTCTCCTGAAAACACAGACATATGATATATATATATATATATATATATATATATATATATATATATATATATATATATATATTGTGTGTCTGTGTGTGTGTGTGTGTGTGTGTGCGCGCGCGCGCCGCGCGCACGAAGACACTAAGAAACAACATAGCTCATTAAATGAACCTAATCATAACAAGTAAACCATTTGAGTGACTTCTAAAATAGTAAAGATAGTAAATAAGTATGTTAAACAAAACTTTTCACCGCGCTGAAATTTCTTTGCTTCATCCTTTTCATTACGGTCTCGAGAGGTCTCGAAAGGTCTCGGGAGAAAAACCGAGACCGCGTCTGTCGAGACCGAGATCGAGACCGAGATCTAAATAGCGGAGACCGAGATCGAGATCGAGATCTGCAAATTGGGTCTCGAGATCGGTCTCGAGACCGAGACCGATCTCGAGACCTACATCACTGCTATACGGTAAGTCTTTCCACTAATAGTCAAGAGGAATATGGCCTCGGGAATCTACAGCTTAACGTGGGATTCGAACCATCTACCGGTCACTACATCATCTAAATGCGGAGGAGGGTCATCCATACTAAGCAGACCAACGTCGCTTAACCTCGCTGCTTTAATAGGAAGCGGTATTGTCACGTTGACGCGATGTAGCTCCCAATAACAGATAAACCTACAGATAGTCCTAACCCCAGTGGGCTCGCGACCCACTTGTCTGTATGGACACGAAGTTAGTTTACAGTAGGTTAAATTACCACAGGTTAAATTAAATTGATTTTGATTAGATTAGGTTTGGTTAATTTGATTAGGTTATTTAGAATAGGTTGAATGTTTCTATCTGCAGTTAAAAATGCTAAAATGTTGCAGTTTTGTAAGGTAGCCACTAAGCGTGTGTGTGCGTGTGCGCGCGCGCCGCGCGCGCGTGACTCCATTCCATAACGAAGTTTAATATAAGTAAACACAATTATTTCAGACTCCATTTTCTCATTGTATCAGTTTCTCGGAGACAGAAGCACCGGACCTGGACTTTATTTGATTATAGATGAATTGTGTTTACGGCAGACGTGACCTTCCTTTTAATGTAATCTTTGGCACGTAAAATGGGGCAGTAAAGAAATACTGTAATTATTTAAACCAAATTACGTGATTGCATCAAAAAATTATGGCTTCGTAGTTCAATTCAATTTATATATAAAAACAACTACTAAAAAATAAAAAATTATTTTTACAATTTTTATACAGTCAAAAGAAAAAAAATTAAAATAAAATAGTTACTCCTAAAATATTTTAGAATTAATTAATATTCGTTTAGAAAACAAATAACTGATCCTCCCGCTCCCCACATTGAAGGTTTTCTTTTTAATTATTTTTAATTTAAATATTTTAATTAAAAAAAAATTAATTAAATAAATTGGGTCGATTTTAAATGCTATATTTGAAAAGTATTATTGGGACGGTTTTGTATAATAATATTGGAATTCGGAGATGATGTAGGTTTTGGATGTTGTAAACTTGTACTGCAGTTTGCAAAGTTTCTCTCTCTTTCTCTCTCTCTCTCTCTCGTTTCTTTATTCAATAAAAATATTAGAGAATATATTACATTTTGAACTTCATTCTGAAAAATCTGAATCTCATTATATTCCATTTTAATTCAATGAAGCAGAATTGCCAACCGAATTATATTTCATTCCATTCCATGTTTGTCTTTGTCCTTTTCTTTATTATTATTTTATATATATATATATATATATATATACGTATATATATATTTTTTTTTTTTATGCAGGAAGGAGAGGCCAAAGGCACCCCTCCCACAGAAGAAGAAGAAGAGCCAAAATCAAGGTCCGGAGTTTTCGACATGCCTAGACACTCCGCATTTGAAAGATGGGAAGTCATAGACAGGAGGAAAGATGGATTGAGGAAGATTGTTCCAAAATTGACCGGTTGAGTAGATAAAAGACTGAAAATACCGATTAACCCTTGCATTATATATATATACAGGGTGTCCCGTAAGTCTGGACCCATAGGGATTTATAATATATTTTTTTATTATGTTATTATTATTTTATTATTATTATTTTTTTATTATTTTTTATTATGATTTTTATTTGTGGGGCCACTTGAAAGCCAAAGTGTACGAGGTCAAACTTCAGAACATTTTCCACCTTAAAGCACGCATTGTGGAGGCGTGTCAAGAAATTTCTGCGACTGTGATTCAGAAAGTGCTGTCGCAGTGGAGATTGCGTCTTCAACTATGTGTGCGACACAACGGCGGACACTTTGAACAGATTATGTAATAAATTTTGGACTATTTTGTAATTTTATTATTTTTCCCTATGGGTCCAGACTTACGGGACACCCTGTATATATATATATATATATATATATATATATATATATATTAGTTTTTAACGAAAACATTACGACTTAACCTAACCAATCGTCAAGGGCGTACAGTTAACCTAACTGGGCATTCAATATTTTCCCGTGTGTATATATATATATATATATATATATATATATGATGAATAAAACCACGAAGGGAAAAGAACACAAAGTGGTGCTCAAGCGCTTTCGTCTAATGACATCCTCAGGAACACTGAAGTAAAAGGAGAGTTCAAGACAATATATAGGTTAACAAAAATATATGTACTGTGTATATATATATATATATATATATATATATATATATATATATATATAGTAAGTATAGAAGTAAAATTGTGGAGGAGCAAATACATTTGTACGGAAAACTGACAATTTTAGCACTTTGCCCGAAATTCAACATAAATTGAAATGGCTTCTTTACAACCAATTTTTTATAGTTATTGTCTGAATGATACATAGGTCACAATAGAATAAAGAAATGAAAATAAATATAAATTGGAAGCGAAAATAGATAAAAAAAATTACAAACTGATGCCTAAATGATATATAGGTCACAGCCAAAATATATAAAGACATAAACCTGCGGATAAAAACATAAAAACTGTAAGTGGAGGATACAAATTCAAGTTCAACTGGAAGGTTTACAATCAATTTAATTGATGATGCCAAAATGATATATATGTAACAAAGAAATAAAATAAAGAAATAAACCTATAAAATAAATTGAAGCATAAATTGTAAGAGAAACAAATTTATAAGGGAAAAAATTACCAAAGGTTTTTATAGTTATTGTCTGAATCATACATAGGTCAGAAAAGAATAAAAAAGTACAAATAAATATGAACTGGAAAACAAACTGATGCCTAAATGATATATAAAGAATTATAAGAATATATATACGACATATATAGGATATATATACGACATACGTAAATAAGCCATATATAAGGAATATGTATATTAGCCTATTATTAGGGTTATGACATTTTTATAACCTCATGTTCCTGTATCATAAATCGATGAACTTTTGCCCCCTGACAATGAAAATAACAGTTTTTTCGATATATTTTGAAAAAACTTCACCCCAAAATAAAAAATAAAAAATTAATAAAATAAATAGAAATTTGCATGTTTATTTCACAATTATTATACATAAACATATATTATATTATATAACATTATACCTATACAATACATATTAATTATACAAATACAATATTATACATTTACTCTATTATTGTTTTAATTGTTTTACTTATTGCTTAAAATAAACCTGTAACTAATATACTATATTTGCTTTCGGGGTGACATTTTTTTTTAATTCTGAAGAATTAGGCCCTTTTTTATTGTTTTCAAGCAAAAGTTCATCGATTGATGATACAGGAAACAATATTTATGACAAAATTAAAAAGTCATAACCCTAATGTATATATACATAAGGGAAAAAATTACCAAATGTTTTTATAGTTATTGTCTGCATGACAAATTTTGGTCAACTGATAGTAATAAAATGATAATATCTATATATATATATATTTATATATATATGCGCGCCTCGGTGGTGTAGTGGTTAGCATCACTTACTACATAATAAAACTAATTTTACTCTCTTTTGGGGTGTAATCCCTCTATTCTTCATTACACATTATATGCATTTACACACTACGCAATCTTTTCAAAATTTATAAAAAAAATAAATAAATAATGGCATTATAGGCCTCAGAGACCTTGATTTTGGTCCTCTCCTTCTTATACTGTATAGGGGGACGGGGCATTTTTGCGGGCGCTCGCCCCTGCCCATTCCTTACTACACAAAAAAAAAAAATAGTGCTCATCAATTATAAACCTGAAACAAAAAGAGAAAACATTAATTTCCTCTGGTAACTGAGTTTTTGTACACCCTGTATATACAATGGGATAATGGCAAATATATTCTCTCTTTTTTTTTTACCTTTGCCTTGTTTCAAATTGAAAAAGACGGTGTAGACAAATGTTTCAGTCTCCCAGGACAGTTTATGCAAATAGTAAAATAGTAATGGGACACCATTACTGGAATTGGAAATACGTCTTAAGATAAGTGGTATTTCACAGTGGGCGTGTTTTTATTAACTACAAATTACGTCATTGCCACGAAAAGGTGCCAATTAGTATTTTAATAGCCTATTATATCATATTTGAAGTAAACTTCTGTTTTGATGCATCATTGAATTTAAAATGTAACTTAAGGTAATTACTGTATGTAAGGGCATTCGCCCTAGGCCCCACCTTCCTGCATACAAAAAATACACTATTCATCGTGCAATGTCCAGTGTTCAACAGTTGCAGGTCAACGATGTCGGTCGTCATAGTGATTCATGACTACGCACATTACATTTGAAGTACAATCTAGCCATGGTCTGTCCCAAACCAGTCTGGAAAATGGGGATAGGGATGCAGTGATGAGGCCGCTGCACGTAATGTATATGGCTCGACCCAGTTCCCTTTTTAAAGGGGGGCTTATTTTTCCCGGTTGGTGGAAGCGTTACCATCCGTCTCTGCGCCCTCTGGTGGAAAAATGACATAAAACGGACAACCAACCAACTCGAAGTACACCTACTTTGACAAGTACTGTCCTTTTTTTTTTTTAATTCAAGCTAAAGTTCAAGATTTTCTGAACAAAATTTGTGTCATTTGTTTCACATTCTTTACAATTACACAATCTGCTTCCAGAACCTCACCGCTCAGGGTTTGCTACCGTAACCACTGAGCTACCGGGCTCCATTAGATTAAAACAACTTGTCAAGTAAATTATACCGGTTGGAGAAATTTTACATAAACTCTTATATACTTATTTGACAGGACTACGTCGTGGCTAATGTTGTAACACCACTTCCCGTTTGATTAGCGAAGTTAAGCGACAGTGGGTCTGGAGAGTAGATGGATGGGAAACCGTCCTCTGCATCCAAATTATGTAGCGACCCGTTGATGATTCGGCTCCCACGTAAAGCTGTAAGCCCCCCCCCCCCCCCCACCCGTCATATGACCTTAGATATTGCGAAGGAGGTTGAACAACCCCCATCAAAGAAGCAAACTTTTATAATAATATCAGCAAGAAAGCTTTGATTCTTTTTTTACTATAAATAGCTTTTGTATGTTGTATCATTTTAGTTAAAAATATCACATGTATGTCGTATCATTTTAGTTAAAAATATCACATGTATTCCAGTATCTTTTGTGACTATTTAGAGATGATGAGAGAAAATGTCTGTTTTCATTTACACTACGGTGATTCGGGAGGTTAACTCTAATTTCTATCCCAAATGACTTGAGTTGACTCGAGTCTTGTTCATAAATGACTTGACTCGAGGAAAAATGACTCGTTATATCGCCACTTCTAATCAATAAGAGAGAGCTCCTTTACATCTAGCCTATCAAAAATGTTCGTTATTCACATAGATACCAACGATTGCGTCAGCATTAAACTAATCTTTAAGTTTTCCTTGACCTCTTCATGGTCTCCCATTCCGTGTCGTATTGATAAATCTATAATTAAAAGCTTTATCACAAAAAGCAAAAGTTCCCCTTAAAAAAAATAATGAAAATGGGATGTCTATAAATCTCCTTATTTTAGATGAAAATAAATTAGTTCCTCTGTCAATAATTGATGAGAAATAGAATACGAGATTAAAGTACGAAAAGAAGTCGTGGATAACTCAAATAAATGTATAATAAATGTAAATAGAAATTAAAAATCTCTTATGATAATAAATTATTTACTTACGTTGGCAATTAATATATAATAATGCACAGCTTTAGTCTATATTATAATTGGGTTCCTGACTATGGCTCCAGAATGCAAAGCTGGGCACAAACCGTTAATCCGTTAATCGTTAATTAACGAAGTTAACTTTTTCGTTAACGATTTAACTTTTAAGTTAACTTTGAAAATCATTATCGGACTAATTAACTTCCGTTACATTTAACTTCCGTTAACTCAAGTCCGTTAACCCAAAAAATTCATAAATAAACGTTTAAAAGTTTCTATTATTTTCAGTGCTGAGCAGGTGCGCAATTAATCCGCCACTGTTAATAGTGATGAACGAATTTCCATTTCCGCAGTGCAAAATCAGGCGATATATTTGTTTCCGTCGCCACAATTTGTGTCTTACCAAATATGGTAGTTATTTATGGCATTGGTTTGAGCAAAACATGGTCGACTGTAAAATCAGGCGGAAAGATTTGTCATTTGTCAAATGACAAATCTTGACAATTGAATGTTTCAACTTCTTTCAAGAAATATCACGAGCATTTTAAGGCACTTTCAATAATATATATGTAACAATTACAACAAATAACTACATTCGTTTCATTTGCAGTCTGTCTCTTGCGCAACATGTTTGTGCTAGTGAATATTTAAAAATAATCGTTGTCAAGTAAGTCATGTACATTTATAATATGTCTGTAAGTACCTTATTAGTAGTCTCCTTGATACATTTCAAGAACCATAAAACTGATCAGGTAAGATTTCAATTCTCATGTCACTTTGATGACATAAATTAAGTCAATTGATGTCTACAATGGGAGCGTTTTCACCTTAACCCTTTATGTCCTGGCGGTACTTCTAGGTACCACATCTTTAAAATCTCCATAATCCCTGTCTGATGAAAACTTTGATATGCTAATTTTCATGAAGGGCAACATGCATCTCATGGACAAAATGGAGAACGAGAAGAAGAGGGAAAATTAAATTATTTATATATTGTTTTTCATTTTTTTTATAATAAAAGTTAACGTTAACGGTTTATCGGTAACTTCCGTTACATGTTTAACGGATTAACGGTTAACGAAGTTAACTTTTTGGTTAACGGATTAGCGGTTAACGAAGTTAACTTTTTGGTTAACGGTGCCCACCACTGCCAGAATGTCTTCGGTAGAGGAGAAAGTTGTTTCCTTGAACTCTCCATTTTCTCATAGCCAAACATACCGGTTTATCTGGGATTGTCATGAGCCAGGTGTCTAGTCTCCTTCTGGAGATCTCTAACGACAAAACTGTTTCTCTTCAGTGTTGAGGATGTTCCTTGTTTAGCCTTCAGTTTAGGGACACTGCACATTTTGCATTTCTTATTTTCCATTGTTGTCTGGAGGGTTATGGTGTACCTCTCTCTTCTTCTTTGCAGCGAATATAGATTTAATTTACCTAATGTTTCCCATTAAATTAGGTCTTTTCAGCCATTGGTTGATCTTGGCTATCAATCCCCTGAATTTCTTCTGAATAATTACTTTGGTTATATGGGGAGGTTAAGGAGGGGGAGGTTAAGGAGTAGCCTAATATTCCACTTTTGGTATGATCAGCGTTCTCAGCGAGGAAATCATTATAGTCTTGTCCCATCTTTTAAAAGTTATCAGTATTTGTCCCGTAGTTCTTTTTTTGTTTTGTTTATTGCTATCTTCTTTTGTTTCTCAGATTTCGCATTGTCTGTCATTATAACTCGTAAAGCTTTTGTTTTTGAGTTTCTCTGAATTTCCCCTTCATTTGGGGCATATCGTTTATAGATTTTGGCCCCTAATTTTTTTTCTTATTTTAAGAACTGAAAATTTCCAATGTTAAAATGTGGTCTTCTAACCATCCGTATCTTCTATCTGGACTGTTCCCAATCTCATCAGCCATTCCCATATCAGTCCTCGTGCAGGAACTCGAAATCCGAAAGTGAAAATCTTAAAGGAGCGATTCTCAAATGATCTCTTCCGATGCCCAATGTATAAAATACTCACCTTTAAGTTAGTTCTGTTTTATATTTTATAGGAGGTACCCCTCGGGTATGCAATTACATCACAGCCCTTTTTGTTTTTACCTTCTCTTCAATGAGAATCTTCGCTTAAATCTCAAATTCTCATTTCAAGTATTCCCACTTTCGGATTCGGAATAGAAATGGGAATGTCACCAAGTGAGAAATAACCATTCCATTTTTATTAATTTTTAAAAAAAGCTTCACTGGTTGTATTTTTGTCTGATATATTTTTTGGGGTATCGTCAGCAAAAGATGTTACTGTACTGAATTGGAATAATAATGGAAAAAAATATACTGTTACTTATGGTACTGTGTTAGGTACAGTTTCGGAAAAAAGTTCTCCAAGAAATATAAAGTATCTAAAAAACAAAAGTTACTAATATTTAATGATGGAATTTTGCTTCTAATATTTTATTATTATCGACAAAAACAGATAAAATATCCAGAGGAAAACAGTCTCACCAATTAGTAAACTTTTAATGCTTCCTAGAAAATGCAGGTTTCTACAGGCGAACTTTATTCCGAAACTACGTTTGTTCGTATGTTATTAGTTTCTGTGTTATTGATTTATGAAAAAAAAAATCCTCGCCATTGTACAGGGTGGTTCAAAAGTCCTGCCTCATGGGAGGCTAGAATATCCAGTAAAATGAGGCAGGACTTCTGGACCACCCTGCAGGCACGTGCACAGGACATTTCAGATGGTGGGGGGCTGAAAGTTAACAAAAAGGGCACCATCTACTCCCCGTCAAAAAAAACAATAAGTCTCTTCACAGCATTTATACAGATGTTACTTTTTTGGGGGGGAAAAGGGCACTTCTGAGGCATGAAGGAGCAAATGGGAGGGCTTAAGCCCCTGTAGCCCCCCCCTCTACACGTGCCTGCCACCCTGTATATAATTTGCCTTAATCCGGAATGCTTCATTAACATTACCTCGTTTAGTGATATATACATGTGTAAATAAAACAAATAATAATAAAGTCTGTACTAGTCTGTACAAATTGTACTAGTACAGACTTGCAAAAGTCTGTAAAAATCTGTACTAGTCTGTACAAATTGTACTAGTACACACTTGTAAAAGTCTGTAAAAATCTGTCCAAATTGTACTAGTACACACTTGTAAAAATCTGTAAATCTTTAAGTCTGTAAAAATCTGTAGAAGTCTGTAAAAGAAGTCTGTACAAGTCTGTACACTATAAAACATCCAATTTAATCACTGTGTTAAGATATGTAAGAAAAATATGTCACGAAAAAAAATCCTGAAAAAAATCGGAGCCGAATGGAATTTGTGCCAAGTAGATTCGGAGTGACTTTTACAAGAAAAATGACTTAATGAGTGCTCCTCGAAGGACAATAAACTTGGCCTTGATTGCGGACAAATGGGCTTGGGATGGAGAGGACCAATCATGAAAGGCGTCTGACGAGATTCATTAAGAAAGTTCTCTTAAATGGAGTCGTCTCGAGTCTCATTTGACGAACATTTTTCCTTCCACGAGACATAAGGAATTGGGAATAAGGGGATTGGTAATAAAGGGATCGGTAATGAAGGTATTGGTAACAAAGTGATCGGTGCTTATAAGATGGGTAGTAAAAAGGACTTAAAAATAAAAGGAATTGGTGATAAAAGAGATTGTTAAATAAGGGTTTAGAATGGAGGGATCGGTCATAAATGTTTATAATTGGAGTGGTAATAACTAATAAGATTCGTAATTAAAGAAAAAAATATTAAAATTTAATTAAAATTTCGTTAAAATTTGTTAAAACGTTAAAATTTTGTTAAAATTTTGTTAAAATTTCGTTAAAATTTCGTTAAAATTTGTTAAAATTTCGGTAAAATTTCGTTAAAATTTTTTAAAATTTTTTTTAAAAATTTGTTTAAATAAACGATCTTACTTCAGAATTTTAATTTTTGTTACCAAAATGTACATGATAATTAACAACTATAAAAAATATTAAAATATAATAAGAGAAAATTATAATAATAATTCTTATTAGATGTAAAAACAAAAAAAAATTAAATGTAACAAAAATATATATTTCTGAAAAAAAAAAAAATTGAATTTTTTACCGAGAATAAAAGAAAATTTGAAAAAAAATTTGAAAAAAAAAAAATTTGAAGGAAAAAAAAATTGAAAAAAAAATTGAAAAAAAAAAAATTTAAAGAAAAAAATTTGGAGAAAAAAAAATTTAAGAAAAAAAATTTGAAAAAAAAATAAATTTGTAGAAATTTTTTTTTTTTTCCAAAAGTCTTGAAAAGAAAAATTAAAAAAGAAAAAACAATTTTGGGGAAGAAATTCTTGATTGAGTAACTTTGCTTTGTTTTACTCTTGGGTTTTTTTTTTTACTTTGGTTTTTTTTTATCTTTTGGGTTTTTTTACTTTTTTTTTTTTCTGAATTTACTTCAATCGTTTGTTGATTTTCTTTCATTTCTTTCGCCCAAATATTTTTTTCCAGAGACACATTTTGTTTAAAGGTATACAGAGAGAGAGAGAGAGAGAGAGAGAGAGAGAGACCCCATCGTATCCTGTAACTTCTGTAATATATATACACACACACACGTATATACACACACACACACACACACACACATATATATATATATATATATATATATATATATATATATATATATATATATATATATATATACATATATACACACTATATATATATATATATATATATATATATATATACACACACAGGGTGTCTATAAAGTTTATATTTCAGTGAAAACGTAGCAAAAAGGGTAAAATTCAATAACAATATAATAGAAGGCATACATTTAATGAATACTTAAGCATATGATTCTACATGAGCACCATCAGTATCTCTACACAGTTCGAATCTGTCAGCAGCATTGTGGAACACATTTTGGAGCATGACAGGGAGTTATTTTTGTAACTGCTGTTACGATACGAGCACGTAAATCGTGCAGATCTGGAACCCTCGTTTGATAGACGTTTGATATGATAAAGCCCCATGCAAAGAAATCCAAAGGCGTTAGTTAGGTCAGGAGATCGAGCCGGCCAGGGCCTGTTGCCTCCAAGTCCGATCCACCGATTTGGAAATCGTTAATTTAGATACTCCCGAACAATGTTTGCGTAATGACAAGGTGCCCCATTTTGTTGAAAGACGACGGTGTTTAAAATGCCATCTGAATGAAGATGGGACATTTACGTGCTCATTTCGTAACAGCAGTTACAAAATAACCTCTGTCATGCTCCAAAATGTGTTCCGCAATGATGCTCACAGATTCGAACTCTGTAGAGATACTGATGGTGCTCATGTAGAATCATATGCTTAAGTATTCATTAAATTTTGCCTTCTATTATACTGCTATTGAATTTTTACCCTTTTTTGCAACGTTTTCACTGAAATAGATAGGGACTTTATAAACAATATATATATATATATATATATATATATATATATATATATATATATTTTTTTAAGTTCGGGAAGAACCGATTCGCCTCTATTTAAAAGGGCATATCTCGGCGGAAAAACAAAGAAAAAGTGAGAGGAAAGACAGGAAAAACAAAGGGTGGAGGGGACAGTCGAAGTGGAAAAAGACCAAGGATGACAAGGACTGCAAGGTCAAGCCCCATCATCCTTGGGTGCTAGGGCCGGGAGGGCGCACGTGAAACCTCCAGGAACAAGCACGTACAAACGAGCACAAAGAGCACTCAAGAGCACGAGCTTAGAACCCCCTTGCGGGGATATATATATATATATATATATTGTTAAGTTTAGTGAACGAGTTTTGAGATGGAAAACGACATTATATCTGTTTTCAATAATTTTCTTTTGAGAGGGTAGGGTTGGGAAGAAGTTAACCCCCCTCCCCCCACCTCTTTGAATCTTTTGTTATGAGTTTTCCGCCTTTTATTTTTTAGGTATCGTGCAAAGGTTCCGATCTCTTTATTGTCCCGAAAAGACGAGAAGGATAAGACGATGTAGAAGAAAATGAGGAAAAATATGCCATAATATGACGGAATTTTTATACACTTAAAACTTTCTAAAAGAAAATTTTAAGTGAAATTCTTTCTTTGAGAAAGTCATAACGAGACTTTTTAAATTGATATAATTTATAATGGAATTTATTGGGTCCCTTTTTGAAGATTGTTCTATCACATTCTTATTGAGACGAGGGTGTAAAGATATTTGTTTGTTAATAAATTATTCTCTCTCTCTCTCTCTCTCTCTCTCTCTCTCTCTTTCTCTCTCTGTATAAAATGAATTACATCCTATCTCCACATTTTAATCAATATGAAAATGGTGTGTATATATATATATATATATGAACAGAAGGACCAACACAACGGCAAACATTTTCATTTATTTTTTGTACTGCAGACGTTTCGACAAATCTTTTGTCATCATCAGTGAATTAAGTCTTAAAACCTTAAAACAAAAAAATAAAAATAAAAAATGAAAATTACATCAATACAATATTAAAACCATTAAAATTAAAACCTTAAAATAAAAATAATGAAAATTGCATCAATACAAAAGTATGGAGGTTGATGTAAACATTGTGTATTTACCTGTTGAGGTAATTTAATTTAATTTTAATGATTTTAATTTTTTGTAGTGATGTAATTTTAATGATTTTAATTTTGTATTGATGCAATTGTCATTATTTTTATTTTAAGGTTTTAATTTTAATGGTTTTAATATTGTATTGATGTAATTTTCATTTTTTATTCATTTTTTGGGGTTTTAAGGTTTTAAGACTTAATTCACTGATGATGACAAAAGATTTGTCGAAACGTCTGCAGTACAAAAAAATAAATGAAAATGTTTGCCGTTGTGTTGGTCCTTCTGTTCATCTGTAAGCTCCGTTTCCCTAAGGAGAAGTCAATAGCTTTGATATAAATATATATATATTATATATATACCTTAACCTTATGTTGTTTCGTGTGTTGGTCTCTCTTCACACGGAGGTCAAGCTGGTGGCTTATATATATATATATATATATATATATATATATATATATATATGTCAACCACCTTAGAAGAAACTGCTCTCCATTTCGCTTTTGTTATGCCAACCAGTGATCATTTAATGGCAGAATTTTTTTTTTTTAATTTAAAGACCTTTGTCACGCGGGAAAAAAGTCCATTTTTATTATTAGTTGTAGAAAAGGTATTCAGCATTTGTTCCGTTAGAGGTATATGCAACTCCAATATTGTAATAGTTCGTTCAGCTACCAAGGGGCCGTACATCAACTAGAATTCTGGGGCCCCTTAATATTATAAAATATTGATTGAATTAAATTTGGTGTTTTTAATAATAATTTTAAAATATGCCTTTTTGAATCTTTAAGTATAAAAACAACATTTTCCAATGGAACTTTGTTGTATATCAGAGACAATGGGTGACAACAAAAGGACTATTTTTAATATTGACATAATGTTGATATGTTTGTGAAACAAAAACGGGAAAAGAAGTAATTAAAAATTACGATTTTTTTCCCGATTTTTTCTGAAGCAAAATTTGTCTCTGATGTCATTGAACTGGAGAGACTTTGTGATCTCATACTCAGTTGAGAAAAAAGCAAATGTATTCAGTCGATCTTGGCTCATAGTTAAGCATAGCCGATTTCTGATCTTAGAAAAAGAATGTTCGCCTTCGCAAATTGTCACAGGCAAGGTAAGAATAATTCAGAGGGTAGTTTCGACATTTTCAAAGGGGAATCCCACTCTTTCTTGTGATTTGACACAACGCCGAATCTTGTGTGGTGTAATGCCTCTGGATCAGTGCTTTCGGAGCAAGTGTAGTTTACGTCCCCATGTGGTGCCTAGTGTAGTTTACGTTCCCCTACATTATCCTTCTGTAGTTTACGTTCCCCTACATTATCCTAGTGTAGTTCGCGTTCCCCAATTTTGTCCGCGTATACCTAATCAAATAAAACATTAACACTAACGAAAATATTACGACTTAACCTAACCAATCGTCAATATATATATATATATATATATATATATATTTTGACGATTGGTTAGATTAAGTCGTAATATTTTCGTTAGTTGGGATCTTTCCGTTTCATGTACTGTTTCCGATTTTGTTGAAAATAAGGTATTTAATGTAGATGTTGACGCTGATTTCAAAATTGTAAGTCACGGTTTTGGAGAAATGAGCGGTTCAAAAGTTATGTTTGTTATTGTAATTTTGTATAGGTCAAAAACTATAACAATACAACAGAAAACTAATACAAGAGTTATTGTATTCTTTAGTAATATTGGCTCATGTCACTAAGTATTTGTGTGAATAGATTTCGACCGTTATTTTTCTGTCCGGTTAAGTTAATTGAATGCCCGGTTAGGTCAACCAAATACCCGGTTAGGTTAACTGAATGCCCGGTTAGGTCAACTGAATGCCCGGTTAGGTCAACTGAATGCCCGGTTGGGTCAACTGTACGCCCTTGATGATTAGTTAGGTTAAGTCGTGATATTTTCGTAGTTTTAACGAAAATATCACAACTTAACCTAATCAATCGTCAAGGGCATACAGTTGACATAACCGGGTATTCAATTAACCTAACCGGGCATTCATTTGACCTAACCTGGCATTCAGTTGACCTAACCGGGCAGTCAGTTAACCTAACCTAACCTAACCTTTGAACCGCTCATTTCTCCAAAAAAAATGACTTACATTTTTTAAATCAGTGTAAAAATCTACATTAAATATCTTATTTTCAACAAAATCGGAAACAGTACATGAAACGGAAAAGATCAGTTAGTTTTAACGTTTTATTTGATGGATTCATTTAGAAAATGTCTCCTAAAGATCCTAGTGTAGTTTACGTTCCCCATCTTTGACCTAGTGTAGTTTGTGTCCCCTTCTGCGTCAGGGGGACGTAGATCACACTTGCTCCGTGTTTTCTTATCTAAGTAATTCGTACGCGAAAGACGCACTATATAAATTACGATATGATAATTTTTAAAAAATATGTAGGAAATCACATATCTGATGTACACTTTATAGGAATTCTTAAATTTGGGGTGTGCTGACCGGCAGGAGGTGCCGCTGGATCAGTGCCCTCTTATCTGAGCAATTCCAGTGATGAAGATTGTAATGTAAATGTAATGTAAAAGTCTCGCAGCACTGTGGTTTGGCACTCATCAGAAAAAATGATGCAACGATGAAATGATGAATGTCTCTAATGCTTAACTGGGTACACGAGATAAGTATGGTGTGAGTGAACTCTGAAGCTATTCTTTTCATTATACTTTTTTCTACTTTCCTATAAATCTTGTTTCACAACTATTTTCTAAAGGAAGAGGGAGAGCTTTTCGGTTCTGTACCTTACTGTACTTTCACACTCATGTGTGGAAAGCTTTACACGTCTGTAAGTGTAAGCATGGTATCAGTTTTCTGTATTCTTTATTTTCATCAACACTTTCTCCCCCCCCCCCCCCCTACTTTCTTGGGTTTTTAATGTATATATCATCTTTATTCAAATGAGAAAGGATGTAAGTGTTTCTTATCAAAATTTATTCAATATTTTTTCATTTTAAATCGCAAACACCGTACGTCTGGCATGTAAATAAAGCAGTGCGCCAAGGAGGATTTTTTTATATAACCATAATTTAAAAATTTACTTTGGCTCGAACTGCGTGACACAATCTCTTTCTGCAAAATGGGGTGCATAAGTTAGGGATATAGAAATATTATTCATTGCTGTCTAAGCGGGCGAAATGACTTTACTTTTACTAAAAAATGGTTCGCTGTACTGCCAGATAAAGTAAAATCTAAGACGAAACGTTACAGCTAAATCCTAAAAAGAGATAAATCAGTTGTACGATATTTACGCCAAATAAACACAAACGAAATACCGTCCACCGCATTTTGTCTAAATAACTGTCGAGTGAAAATCTTTGAAAGTGTCAGATGTTTAGAACTCTTTACGTTCAGTGATTTATTTTGGTTGGTTGGTGGTTGGTCACTTTAACGACCTTCTTATTATTTATGTAACGTTGGTTGGTTGATTCATTTTACGTCTGTCGTCATCAGAGGGTGTTGAAATGGGAGGTAACACCACCAATTGGAAAAATAAATTCACTTTAAGTGGAGAACTTGGTCGAGCCAGATACAGTACGTGCAGCGATCTCGTCACTGTACTCCCTCCTCATTTCTCAAACTGGCCTGAAACAGTACTTGGCTTGGTTAAATTAACGAATATGATAATAACCCACTCTAATAGACAGAGTTTATTTCCACAACAGTTTCGATGCCCACTGGCATCCTCTTCGGGTGGATACAGAAAAACGAATGAACCAAAAACAAGAGGGAAAACAGTCCAGGGACCATTGAGAAATTCACACTTAGATAGGGTGTGTCGAATTTTTCAACTTTCAAATTCCAAATATGAGGGGTGCTAAAAAGTTGCAGCATGACTTAGGAATTCTAAAGATATTTTTGTTAATTTAATGTAATTTAGTTTTGCTTGGTAAGAAGCTACATAAAAATAGTGACTTTTTTACTTTTTTGTGGAATTATATAATAATTATTATATTAATAATTATATATGCTGTATATATAATGCACTGCTGTTTTTGCTTATTTCACAGGTTGAAACATATTCATCAGTGTGCTGAAGATTACTTGTCCGTCAGTGCTACCATCCTAACCAGTGGGAATTGACCTACAATGGCTTCTAAAAGGAGGACAAGACTGGGGACATTCACACATATGAGCAACCTAATTGGAACTGGTAGAGAGTTGTTGCCCTCTGAACTCCCAACTCTGCGAGACGTTCTGAAATATGGGCTACTGCTAAGAGAACAAAGTGGTGAGGATGTGAGAAACTACCCAGCAGCCAGTCTTGCAAAGGACATTTACCCTAAAGTGCTTGAAAAGTGGGAACGAGCAAACAGTTCTTTTGTAGCCCCCGTTGTAAATTCACGAGTCACAATCTTAAACAAGATCCAAGAGAGCTGGGAGCAGGCCAAAAAATATCTCTTGGGAGAGGAAAGCTACATGTCAAAGAGGCTTTCATTGCAAAACTTGACAAGCTTTTTGACATCCTCAGTTGCAAGTGTAAAATTGTTCTCTGCTCTGAATTTGGCTGCCTTGCAGATGCTGGTTGCAAAAACGAAACTCACATTAACTGTACATGCCCTAGGGAGATGAAGATCCCTGTGAAGGAACTTGCTTTCATTAAAGGTCAGAGAGAAAAGTCTGGTTCTATTGGACCACATCAGCTTGGCTTGCCAGATCAACCTGAGCACAACAGACAAGTCAAAAAGCAGAAGCGGCAAGAAGACGAAAGAAGAAGGCTTGCTGAATATAAGCAGACAAGTAAGCAGGATGTTTCAATGCCATCAAATGAAATAATTTTCTCTGATGATGAAAATGAAGAACAAATAGCTGATGCTCAAGATGGAAAGGATGGAAGTTATGAAGTGACATTAGAAATACCAAGCACGTCTTCAACTTCCAATAAAAAGCCAGAGTACAACACATTAGAAATACCTAATGTTGCTATGCATAGCATCAGATATGGGGTTGGCCTGCGTGCCACAGCTGCCATCACCACTGCTGCCTTTATGGATGCTGGCTTGATCACTGAAGAAGACAAGAGACTTGTAGTTGATCACAATAAAGTCAAGAGGGCCCAAGAAAAAGTTATGAGATCCCTGGATCAGGAATTTGATGATCTTTGTAAGAAGGGTGAAATTGACTGCATCTTCTTTGACGGCCGTCAAGATACAACTAAAGTTATGCTGAAAGCAGACAATTCAGATCATCAGTTCCCCAGCATCATCAAAGAAGAGCATTATCTGTGTGCAGTGAGCCAGGTGGAAGATATCTCTACCACTTCACTCTGAGAAAGGCTCAACGAGAAAAACCTGCTGAAGTTATTGCTGATAATCTTGTAGATTTCATGAAGAAGAAGGGCATTGATAAAAGCCTGCAGGCCATTGGAGGTGATTCTACAAATGTTAACACTGGCTGGGAGGGTGGTTCCATGCATTGGGTAGAGGTCAAGCTTTGCCGTAAGCTGATCTGGTTGGTTTGTGCCCTTCACACTAACGAGTTACCCCTGCGACACTTGATCACAGCACTGGATGGGAAGACCTTGTCTAACAACAAGTGGACAGGTAACATTGGCAAGATGCTAGACACTGCAACCGAACTTGAAATTGATCCTTCATTCACCAAACTCTCAATTGGAGAGCCTCTTACTTCACTGAGTGACAATGTCGTAAAGGATCTCTCTACTGATCAAGCGTACGGGTATAGGATCACACAGCCCATAAGGACAGGAGAACTTCCCACAGATCTGGCCCTTCTTGAAATTGGCCCAGTGAGCCATTCAAGGTGGTTGACAACAGCAAACAGGCTTTGTCGCATATGGGTTTCAAAACATGGCCTTAAAGGCAAAACCCTCAACAACTTAAGACTGATAGTGGAATACATTGTTGGTGTGTACTACCCCTGTTGGTTCAACATCAAAGTAAAACACTCTTGGGTGGAAGGCCCACGCCACATCTTGTTTCAGCTGCGGCTAGTTAGGCTGCAAAAGAAGGCTGTAGTGGATGCTGTTTTGCCAACCATCAAGCGCTCAGCATGGTATGCATTCAGCGAAATGATAATCCAGACACTCTTGTGCTCAGATAACAGTGAGGAGAGGAGAGCTGGTGTCCAAAAGATTGTTGACATGAGGGTGGAGATGATGACACACTTGGAGATCTTTCTGTACGTCCCAGGAAGACACCTTCCATCAACCCCAGTGCTTCTTCCGTGTTGGAGCTGACAGACTGGTCTGACGGGGTATTTGAACCTCCTTTGACATGTAAACTGACTACAGCGGAAGTAAAGAAGTTCTTTGACAAGCCTATGCAAGTTCCACAGTGGCCCTGTCATGCTCAGTCAATAGAGAGGTGTGTGAAACAAGTCACAGAGGCAGCAGGCAGGGTGTATACACATGAGAAACGTGAGGGCTATATCAGAGGCCAAGAAGCAAGTCGGCGGCTGATGTCCAAGAACGAATCAAAGCAAGACTTGATGAAACTTGTTTAAATATTTTTTTTTTACTGATGTCATTACTTTCTAATGTTGTTTTATGATTACAAGGATATGTTTTATGATTACTAGGATATGTTTTATGCAGAGAAACTAAAATTTTTATAGCATTACCTGACATTTTGAGAAGCTAAAATTAATAAATGTTGTTTTCCGAGAGCAATTTATGTGCTTTTAATCAAACGTAAATTTACCAAGCTAAGTGTTGAGCAATCACAAAAATAATAGCAGATTTGAATTCTTCACATCCAAAAACATATGTTTAAAACCCCTCAGTGAAGGAATTGGCAAAAATTAATTTTCACCTCCCAAATTGACACACCCTAAGTCAGTGGTTCTTAACCTGGGGGGCGCGCCCCCTAGAAACAGGAATTTCTCTAATTGTATTTGTTATTCTCTTAACGAGAGCATGGGCTAATATTGAGAAGTTATTGAGAATGTTATTTTGATTGAAGGGGGGCGTGGAGGGAAGGACCAATTCCTAGAGGGGGCATGGTAGTAAAAAGGTTAAGAACCACTGCCCTAAGTCATAGGATAGATCCCGTTCTCCCAACACCGGAAGGACATTTTACCAAAGGGTCCCGCTTATAAGTACCTTCGCACAAATTAAAATTATTTCTTGTTCTATGCATACAGATTCTATCATTTTTGACATAATTATTACATTTATTACATTATTATTGCATTATTATTTTACTCCAGAAATTATAAACTTATTATTACATTGATTATTACATTGTTGTTTATTATTACGGAAATTATAAACCGAAAAAACGAGTAAAAATGTAATAATAAATTTATAATTTCTGTAGTAAAATAATAATGCAATAATAATGTAATAAATGTAATAATAAATGTAATAATTATGTAAAAAATAATAGAATCTGTATATATAGAGCAAGAAGATAGTTGTAATTTGTGCGAAGGTACTTATAAGCGGGACCCTTTGGTAAAATGTCCTTCCGGTGTTGGGAGAACGGGATCTATCTTATGTGTGAATTTCTCAATGGTCCTTGGACTGTTTTCCCTCTTGTTTTTGGTTCATTCGTTTTTCTGTATCCACCCGAAAAGGATGCCAGTGAGCATCGAAACTGTTGTGGAAATAAACTGTCTATTAGAGTGGGTTTTATTATCATATTTTGACCGTCACGTAGAAAAGTGAAGTTTTTGGCATTTATTCGAGGTACGAAGTTGGTCGATGGGTAAGAAAACGACGTGGTTAGATAAATACTGGGAAATATTAAGCGTAGGCTTTCATAAGAGAGAGAGAGAGAGAGAGAGAGAGAGAGAGGAGAGAGAGAGAGGAGAGAGAGAGAGAGAGAGAGACCACGCAATACTTAATAATAATGCAGAAATAATTACATTTCAGTATGACTTATGCATAAGTAACGTGATAAATTATGATTCGTGGAATCCTTGCCGGATCTTTGACTCGTCTCAAATGGAATATTATCTCATTACATCAGAGATGCTGTAATTACATTCACTAACGACTAAACTGTACACACGCAGTCACCTTATAAGACCGAAGGTGCTACAAAGTTAGAAGAAACGTACAGGCATTTGAGGAAACGTACAGTAATGTATTATGATGAAACTGTATTATGATAAACATATTATAGTTATGCAATAATTCTTGTTTAATACAAACCAATCTGAGATGTGGGAAGGGTTAGGGGGATGCGATGATGAGCCTGCCGCGAGTAATGTATTCGGCTTGGCACAATTTTCCTTTTAAGGGGGAACTTATTTTAGTTACTTGTTGGCGTTACCTCCCCTTCTGAGTGGTCTCAGTTGTAAGAAAAACATAAAATTAACCAACCAACCAACCAACTGTTGTACTATGAGCATAATTCATAATTAAATTTAAAATCTTACACGAGATTTTCATTTCATTTTCATATATATATATATATATGGAGGAGATCGGACAATTCCCTCCCCCACCAAATCCCTGCAAATGAAGCGGATGCTGAAAAGGGTCGACGCAGGCCTGAACCCTCGTTCAAACCCCTCATAAAGTATCATAAAGTAGGTAAGTGTATATATAGATATATATATATATATATTTCTTTTTTTCGACATTGTATATTAAGTTGGTTGGTCGATCCGTTTATTACGTTCTTGAACCACGAAGGGTCATTGAGACGGACCATAACGCCAACAACAGGGAAAAATAAGTCCCCTTCAAGTGGAGAAGTTGATTGAGCCAAATACATTATTTGCAGCGGTCTCGTCACTGCATCCCACTATATATATATATATATATATATATATATATAATATTAGTGATGGATCGAGTGGTCGGTTTTTCACAACCGCGGTTGCGGTTGTGTTTGCGGTTGTCGAATTTTTTCCAACCGCGGTTGCGGTTTGCGGTTATCATATACTAGGAAAAATGCGTAATTATTAACTGGATTTAGCCACTATAGTGCGATTTAGCACGCTTGGTACATAATATATACTAAATAGTATTTATTTAGTAAATACCTTATGTTGAACACAAGTTTTGCAATACACCGCTACCGCATTTGTGTGTTGCAAAAACTTGTGTTCAACATAAGGTATTTACTAAATAAATACTATTTAAATGAAGTATATTCTAAACTTATATAGCTATTATGAAAGAATAGGTCAAATTAATTAAAACCATATTTTGCACTAAGTGTGTTACCAGGAGGAGGGACGAGGACCCATCGCACTGTTCATCCCACCTACCACTTTCCCCAGCCTCCACCCATTGGAAAGTTATGAATTATTTTAGTTTGAAGAAAATTAAAAAAAATAAATGTTACTTCATGGAGCTCACAGAGTAATAACTTAGAGCGCAGTTTAAACCAATTTTACTACGGCAGCCGTATGACGTCACGTTTAAGCACGCATAAGGAGACCCATCATTTTCTTTTTAAAAAAAGAAATATTTCTAATTAACCTAAAATTAAAATTAACTAAGCTTACGGTTGCGGTTGTGAATTTTTGTGCGGTTGTAGTGCGGTTGCGGTTGCGGTTGCGGTTATTCGATCCATCACTAATATATATATATATATATATATAATATATATATATATATATATATGAATAAAACCACGGAGGAAAGGAAATACAGAGTGGTGCTCAAGCGCTTTCGTCTAATGACATCCTCAGGAACACTGAAGTAAATAAAGAGTTCAAGACTATATATAGGTTACAAAAAGAAGGGCAGAGTGCTAAAACTTTGGTAATTTTCCCTTATAAATTTGTATGCTTCTCTTACAATTTTTATTTTTCAATTATTTTTATTTTTTATTTTTTGTGACCTAATATCATTCAGGCATTATCTCTAAAATTGGTTGTAAACAATCCATTTGATCTTGTGTTGAATGCGGGCAAAGTGCTAAAATTGGTAAATTGGTAGTTTTCCTTACAAATTTGTATGCTCCTCCCACAATTTTTATTTCTATATTTATATATATATATATATATATATATATATATTTTTTTTTGTAACCTATATATAGTCTTGAACTCTTTATTTACTTCAGTGTTCCTGAGGATGTCTTTAGACGAAAGCGCTTGAGCACCACTCTGTTTTCCTTTCCTTCGTGGTTTTATTCATCATAAATATTTTTCACGTGTTACTTTCGTAAAATAATTTTCATATATACACACACACACACACACACACACACATATATATACACACACAGTGTATATATATATATATATATATATATATATATATATATATATATATATATATAAAAGGGATGAATTTCACAATTAAACACGTGAAATGAATGAATGAATGATGCAAACCCACAAGAAAAAAGAAAAATGATTCCAAGGCTTTCGTGTATTCAGAAGTACACCTCGTCATTCCTGACGAATACACCAAAGGCTTTGGAATCATTTTCTTTTTCCTTGTGGGTTTGCCTCATATATATATATATATATATATATATAAACTGCAAACACGCAGTATAATTAACGTAAAGAACGACGCTTGTATAGGAGAATATTCTGCGCAAGATGAGAGCGAGAGAACGAAACAAATGAAAAAATGAGGTAACCACCCGGGAATCGAACCCGGGATCTTCCGATTGCCGGTCAGATATGATACCATTACACCACGGGCCTCACTCAATCAAATGCCGTAATTCCTCTACATACGCGCAGAAACCAATGCCCCAAGGGGGCACCTCCCGCATGCCGTACATTATATACATTTAAACTGCAAACACGCAGTATAATTAACGTAAAGAACGACGCTTACGTTCTTTACGTTGTATATATATATATATATATATTATATATATATATATATATATGCAACTGTTTACGCTAATGTTATTTACAAAGTTTACGATGTAACCAAATTTGTGTTAATTTTAACAAACTTAAACTTTAACAAAATAATAATAATAATAATAATATAATGATAATAATAATAATTTGTTTTTATCTGTCTTCAACGATACTGTAAAACTTTTTCACATTTTTACAGTTTGAAAATTTACTGTAAAAAAAAAAAAAAAAAAAAAGTCACAAAAATTGCCAATTTTTTCGATAACTTTTGGAATAATTCTATTATACCAAAGTTTGGAGTAGCCTCAAGTTAAATTAAACAGCTTGATTTAACTTAACCGAAGTTCAAAACAAAAGTTAGATTATAAAACTGGTTGGGCAAAAAATCTGCCCTTGAAGGAATTTCAAATTCTTTTTTTATTTATATTTACTCGTCCTCAAAATAAATGAAAATATTTAGTTAACCTTGGTTTTGCTTTCGCCCGAATTGTTCATTCTGATGAAGTTCAAGCTTGTCACTCCATCTTAGACCTACAGTTTAACGTGAAATATGAACCACGCCCCACCAGCAGCCTAGCGTCTTAACCACTAGGCTACCCAGGGTACCCATTTATCTACCAACCAATTTTTTTATTGTAGGAAGGATGAACAGGCTGGGTTCTGCTGCGCGCCGCCTGCTTCACCGAGTCTCGATCCGGGGTCGATGGATTCGTAGTTGGCGACACTAACTATTAGAGCACCGAGTGACGAGAGGCGGCGCACAGCAAAACCCAGCTGTTGATCCTCCACACAATAAAATAAATTGGTTGGTAGATAAATGGGTACCCTGGGTAGTCTAGTGGTTAAGACGCTGAGCTCCTAGTGGGACATGGTTCTGATTCCACGTTAAATTGTAGGTCTAAGGGGGGAGTGACAAACTTGATCTCATTAGAATGAACAATTCGGGCGGAAACAAAAACCAAGGTTAACCAAGTTATACAGGGTCTGTCAAAAAAAACTAAGCCAAATTCAAACCTTTATTAAAACAAAACCATTTATCTAATTAAGTTGAATTTTTTACACAATAAAGTGTAGGTAATCACCTATTATCCTTTAAATTTTTATGACGATATCTTCAGAATTGTTAATTTTATTAATAATTAACTAAAAAGTGAGATTCTCCTACTTAACATGAAAAATTTTTTTTTTACGATATACTGTAGATAATTTTTACTTTAATAAAATTAAAAGAACTGTTCAATATGATTCCCTTGCATTTCTATCACTTTGTCCATGCACTCTTTTAAATGGTTTAAATTGCAGATCAGATTTAATAATCCTTCTTACGCTTGATTCTGATATTTCTAGTTCTTTTGATATTTGAGCAGGTGTCATGTGGCTACCAGGTCGATCTCTTGACTAAGGATACGTTCCTCCACTTTCTGAATATTTTCATTACTCTAACTGATTTTGGTCCCCCACTACCAACCTTCCTTTCAATGCTTCCTGTTTCATCGATAGTTCTCAATAAGTAATCTAAACCTGATCTAGTCCATCCTTTATAGTCGAATTCAGAAAGTAATTTCCTTGCACTATAACCTTTTTCAACTCTATAATGCTTTATAATTATTTTATCTTCATGTGAGAATGGCATATTTAGAGGTATTCACGAAAAATTTTAAATCTAAACAAATTCTGAAAAAGAGAAAAAAGAAGATATTACATAATGAGAAAAACTGAAATTTTCGCAACATGTAGAAATAACCGCATAACTCCTAAAATATTTAAAATAAAGTTATAAAATTATCACAGATTATTTATGAGCCTTTTATTTATTTAGCGTAAAAAAATATTTGAAATCTCTATCAAATTGTGCATTTTATAGAGATTTCAATTTGGCTTAGTTTTTTCTGACAGACCCTGTATATTAGGGTGGAGTGAAAAAAACTTTTTTAGAATTCGGTTTTGTAGGGGCACCCAAAAGTTAGTCTGTGGTACCAATAAGAAATCTGTAAAATATTAGCTACCTGCGACATCAACTTCACCGGACCAAAGGAGGTCATAAATTTTGCCTTTCAGGGCCCCCCAAAAAATTAATGAAAAATTCAAAGATTTAAGCGTATCTTCCGTTGTGTTTATGCTAGGAAGATCATTTTTATTTCATTTGATATGTCTATTTATGTTCTTTAACTTTACCTTTATACACTTTTCTCCCATTCCTCACAAAAATTTGGAAAATTTGGTGTTTCATGAAAATTATTAACAAAAAATAGGAATTTTTATATCTTTCGTCGAGTTTCTAACTTTAGTAGATATTTTAGTACCATTTTAACCCTTTAAGTCCTGAATTTTTTGTAGGGTTCAGTTATAAATGCGTGTATTTGAAACGTTACCAATTTGTACCTTTCGTCCTTAAAGGATTAAGGTTTCCATTTGTTTAGATTTTCACAGATTTAAATTATTTCATAATTATATTATTTAGTTGGTTATTTATACTATATTATATTATAATTTATATCTTTTTTTCAGAATATTTGATTGCTTTGATAAATTTTTATATTGAATCTGATTCGTTAGAAACATTTGCAGTTACTAATATAGTCTAATTGTATTCCGACGCACAAAGCAAAACTAGGCATAGCTTCCATGGCGGCGAATGAATCAGCAAAAAGGAGGACGAGTAATACTCAGCAGCTGAATCCATTCTTTGAACCACCAAAGGATCTCTCACTGATTTAATTTGCATTCGTCCGAAGATATATTTCAGTGTTTCCTTTACGTTAGACGGGAAAGAATTAAGTTAGGAGAAGCTAAGCCAAAAATTTATGATGTTGCTACCAACAGTCGTTGCCCAAAACGTATAGACTGTATGGTATCGTGCTTCTATTCCAACTAGTGATGTAGCGAAGCTGAAATTTTGCGAATCTGCGAATGCAAATCTGAAAATTGAGATTCGCGCGAATGCGGAGGCGAATATGCGAATCTTGAATTATTTAAAAAATGTGGCTATTTTCTGAAATTTTACCAAGGGACGCTAAATAAACCAGAATAC
Organism: Bathynomus jamesi; assembly: GCA_023014485.1. Lineage (NCBI taxonomy): Eukaryota > Metazoa > Arthropoda > Malacostraca > Isopoda > Cirolanidae > Bathynomus > Bathynomus jamesi. The sequence continues at coordinate 63,703 of JAJOZX010010999.1, forward strand.
AACGATTACTATTTTTATAACGAGAAAGTAAAACAAATACAAATGCTGTTATTATTATTTGACAACTGTTTTTATACACAATATAATACATTTCTTACGTATTAATAATGTATAATTACAATAAAATATTAAAGTACATAATTACAATTTTACATATTTAAACCCAATAATTGGCGAGTTAAATTTAAGAAAGAGCAATTTCTCTGCCTTATCTCCTCGCGAGCGGTTTCTTTTCTCGTCATAGATCAGGCCAGCACCACTGAATAGTTGCTCACTTGGGACGCTACTTGGAGGACATCCAAGGAATCTCTTAGCGAGTACACTTAAAAGCTCGTACTTTTCTTGGTTGTCTCTCCACCACGCTAAAGAGTTTTCGTCTTGGTCGATTCTTTTCTCTTTATGGTATTCTTGAACAAATTTGATTGAGTTTCTGCTGATTGCTTCTTCTGCTTCTTCGTCACTGTTTGAGGCGGCCAGTAGCGACGTCATGGACTCAATGATTGAGGCAGCTTTTGAATTTGATGGTGAAGACACAGACGTACTGGCGCGCATTCTCTTCTTCATTGGTTCTTCAGATTGTGCCTTAGCCAGGACATCGCAAAGTTGCGCTATTTTTTCTTGGACACGCTCGGTGACGGCAGTACTGAAGAACATCTTTGCTTTGTACTTGGGGTCTAAGTAAGTGGCCAAAGCATAGGAGTCATTGGTCTCGATTTCAGCGAATCTTCTTTCTATTTCGTCGTACATAATTTCTCTCATTGTTCTGACTTCAACATCATTTCTGCTTTCTGGTTTTGACACGTTCTTCAATGAGGCTATCAGAGGAATGACGTCTGATATGGAAAATGCTGAGCTACTGAGTTTCTTCGTGATTTCGTCAAAAGGCTTGAGAATATTCGTGCAGCTAGATAGTAGAGCGAAATCAACATTCGATAGTTGTTGTATTTTGGAATTCGCAGTGCTATATAAGCTTAGTGGGTCCTTCAACTGAACAGCTCTTTCCATTATGTGCAGAGTACTGTTCCATCTTGTGGCGACATCGTGAATCATTCCGATTTCGGTAACTCCAAACGCGTCTGAATCTTCTTCAGTTAATCCTTTGCTGCAAAGGAGTGGTTGAAATGTGTCGCAATTGAACGGGTTTTCACCAGAAATTCTGGACATTTTCTTGAGCCGACAAGCCTGATTTTACAACGAGCTGTAGCTTGTGGGCAGTACAATCAATGTTATTGACGCCTGACAGATCCATCACTTTTTTCATGTTTGCAGCGCCGTCACGCATCACCGCATTAACAGACGAATGAGGAATTTTCCATTTTTCGAGCATTTGGTCGAACTTTTCCGATATATATGCACCGGTGTGTGCCGTTCGTCCAAAGTTTCAGCGTCGAGCATCAAATTCGTCCTCTTGTATTCATTATTACCCATGGCAGGTCAGCGAAAGGAAGCTTACTCCAGCAGATGTGTCGGACCATGTATCAGTTGTAAAGGATACCAATGATTCCTTGATTTCGTCCACAATATCTTGAATCTTCCCAGTTACACCTTGGTACATGCTGTTGCATATTAGATCAGCGTAAAATTGTCGTTGCTTGATCTTGTATTGCGGAGCAACTTCCGCCATAAGCCGCATGAAACCGACATCTTCTACGTGACTAAACGGCAAATCATCCATTACTAGCATTTCTGCGATGCGGTAGTCGTACGTCTTAGATTTTTGATTGTCATCACTCCAAGGCTTCAATTTCTGGTAGCAGCTTTCAATTGTTTGAAATCCGAGATTTTTCTGTCTAATGTCAGACTTCGTCTTTTGTAATGGCGTCGGTTCTTCTTTTTTCTTTGAATCTTCTTTAGCTTCGTTTTCAGCATCAATCAGTTCTTTAAATTCTTTTGGATGAATTGAATACAGATGATTTCTCATGTTTGATGTGGTTCGTCCCTTCCGAGAGTAGTTGCGTTGGCATAACAAGCACTTTGCAGTATCATCAGCGTTCTTTGAGAAGAATTTCCAAACTGTTGATTTTCTCATGATGAAGTTGAGAGCGATGGCGTGAAAACAACTGTACAGTGTACAGTAGTCGACGAAGTTAATATTTGAAATTTTGAATAATGATACGACTGAAGATGTATTGCACTTATTGTGACAGAACGGACGGTAAAGTAAAAGCCTGCATGTCACGAGTCAGGTCGCTACAGAATTGCCAAATTTTCGTGAAAATTGTTTTTTTATTTTATTAAAATGCTTATAGCAAAACAAATTATTCAATTTTTTACAACGATTTTTTCACATATGTTCTCACTAGTACTTAAACTTATTCAGGAAAAAAATAATACCAATATCTGTTAAAATAAAAGAGATATGAGCATTATTATGAAAAATAAAGCACTTGAACAAAAAAATACTTCTGATATTTACACATTAAAAACATTTCTAAATTGAATTTTGTAATAAACTTTATATTGTCTTAAAGCTAAAGAAATTTCCTCCGCGTCAGTATAAGTTTTATTTTAGAAATATAATTTGATGAATACGGAAATGGCATTCAACTTTTTTCAACAAACACAGACTTCATTCTCGAAAGAGTATGGACTATGGAATAATTATAACGGTGATTTCGACTTTGCAATGTCATATACAGTAAACTCTCGAAAATCACAATGTCTAAAATCCGGACCACTTGAGAATTGAAAGTTCATAGTTAGACATAATAAAGCGACATGAGAGAAGTGAAGGTGCGAACTACATTGCAAGAGCGCTAGGCCTAAGTCAGTTACCGTCTCAACGTTTTAAAAATGCTCCTGCATTGAAGGCCGCAGCTGAAAATGTGTGTCCCGTTCTCCGCAATTCTCAGCTCCGCAAATTCGCATTAAAAAAATGCGAATGCGAATGCGAATCTAAAATTTTTGCGGAGCCTCCGCGGTTGCGAATGCGAATGCGAAGCTTCGCTACATCACTAATTCCAACCATAACGCAGCGCATCCAACGTTTGTACGAAAAATATCAAAATGTCTGGAAACAATTCAAAGGGCGGAAAGACAAAGCATACTATCAAGCATTACTTCACAAATTTAAACTTGACTCACTGAAGCCCTTTGATATAGCTTCCTGACATGTTGTTGTGAGAAAGAACGAAAAGTTCCTCTTCTGGAAAGGGATTTCCTTAATGATCAATGAACGTCTCGAAAAATGATGATTGGATCCGTAAATAAAGTGGTCACCAAAAAGATGGGGAAAAAAAAAGGCTACACAAAAGTATGAGGAATATACAGCAAGGATTTCGAAAGGAATGAAAGAATTTGATACTGCTGCAACTGTTTTGTCAAGTTCCAGCGAAACGGACGAAAGCAGTGAGCCGTTTAAACTCACGACAAAGCCATTAATTAATCCCGGACCTTCACAAATGAGAATGCGGTTGCCAACAGTGGGTAGAGAATGCGATCAAAGAGGAATATCTGACCGTGCTGGGGCAGCTCTTGCATCTGCTATTTTTCAAGATTTAAAATTAATTAGTAGTGAAAATATTTCTTCAGTGATCGACGGAAGCAAGATAAAACGAGAAAGGAGTAAGATTAGAAAAGATCTTTCTGAAGATACCTCAACTTTCAGTTCAAGTTCACGATGAAGACAAAACTATGGTGCTATGATGGACCTCGTCACCTGTGGCAGATGGTAGCTTATCCAAGATACCTAATAAAGGAGCTTAGAGCTACTGTTGATAAAATTATCATCGTAACGCCTACTTTGCGCATCAAGAGAACCTTCTTCTTGCAATGATTACTGATGACCGGCCAAACATTCGAAAAATGTCAATACGAAGGATCGAAGTAGCAAGATCTCACGCTGAAAAAATGAAAAGCATTCGCGAGTTCAGTGTACCGAAGCTAAATTTCCATGCACTTGACTACACTGTTATTATATTTTGGACAGATAGTCCCATCAGGCTTGAGCCACCATTGACAAAACACTTAACCAAAGCGGAGTTAACATCATTGGCTGAGAACACTAGCGAAGAAAAATTAAATCTTTTTTAATTCCCTTGTCATACTCAAGCAGTAGAAAGGAGTATCAAACATGTAACAGAAGCGGCAAGAGCAGTTTATGGAAATGAGAGGAGAGATGGCTACGTTAAAACCAAAATTGCATCTCAAGCAATAATGAAATCATTTGAAACCAAGAGAGATTACAAAACTGAATAAGACGCTTTCTAAATTATTGTAGTGGGTGGGTTAGCGTGGAACTCAAAGAGTAGCCACCTCCACGCGGTGAATTCTGGGTAATTTAAGCCCAGATATGCATGACTCGTATCTAGCTTAAAATAGCGGAGAACTGCTCCAATAAACCAATATATTTAAAGCGATGCAGCTATTTTATGAGCTTCTAAAAGAAAACTGAACCACTGAATGACGCTTAACATCAACCAACCAACGAAAACAATAAAAAACTCCTATTTTTTTGTTAGTATTTTTCATGAAATACCAAATTTTCCAAATTTCTGTGATGAATGGGAAAAAAGTGCATAAGGGTAAAGTTAAAGAACATAAATAGAAAAATCAAATGAAACAAAAATGATCTTCCTAGCATAAACACAACGGAAGATACGCTTAAATCTTTGAATTTTTTCTTAATATTTTAGGGCACCTGAAAGGCAAAATCTTTGACCATCTTGGGGCCGGTGAAGTTGATGTCGCAGGTAGCTAATATTTTACAGATTTCTTACTGGTACCACAGACTAACAGACTAACAGACTACAAAACTGAATTATGAAAAACGTTTTTTTCACTCCACCCTATTGTATATATTACAAGTGGAGTTCCTATTGATTCCAGCCTTTATGATCGCGATTAATACATAAACATGCCAAAGAGTGCCCAAATGTAAATAATAAACAGTGAAAAGGTCAGATAGCCGAAGAATAATTTATTTTAATATTCAATTAAGAAAGTATACGTAGATTGATGTATATTTTTGAAATACAGAGTGAACATAAAAAGAAGAGGCGCCATCGACTAAAAAAAAAGAATACTATTGTACATTATTTTTGGGGAACACTTTTTTTGATCACCCACTAATTTAACATATATCGACTGCAATGAACATTTGAGGCACTCTTAGGAAGAAGTGGCTAAACGACAAAACTAAAAAACGCCAGAAAGCGCATTTAAAATTGTACAAATTTGAACGTGAAATTACTTTTTAACTTTTGAAAATAAGTTATGTCAACAAAGTATGTTCAAAAGTTAAAAAATTATCCCACTTTCAAATTTGGTACTTTTAACTGCGTTTCCTGACGCTTTTCACGTTTGTCGTTTAGCCACTTCTTCCTGGGAGGGCATCATTTTATAATATCTCTTTATTTAGGGGGAGGGTGGGGAGAAAGGTTATCGTAAAAAAATGATGCGAAGAACTGTTATCTTCACGATACTATCTTTAATGAGGGAACAGCGAACGTACAGAAATGCACGTTCCGAATATTTAACTTTGTAATTTTCATTAGAAAATTAGTAAAATAATAATAATAATAATAATAATAATAATAATAGAGTGCCACAAACTGGCACAGCGCTCAGGCCAACTAATTGCTCTAACTCATGTATTATTATTTATTATTATTATTATTATTATTACCAGTATCATCAGGGTTCGAACCCCCGACCTCCGTTTCTTTACAGAGAAATGGCGTATTATCAAGATAAATTTTTGTTTTAAAGCTACGAGGGCAGGAAGAGATCAGAAAGCATTTTCCTCCTCCACTAAATCCGGCAAATGAGGCGGGATGCTGCAGTAGGGTTGACCGCAGTGTCATAAAGTATAAATTCAAGAAAATATAGAGGAACCACTCATAAATCCAACCTAAACAAGTCCTGAGAGGGACTTAACAAGCAAGTTGTTTGCTTTACGAAAATATGTTATACTTTGAGGTAAAAAAATTCTCGCCTTTTGGGATTCCACATTCAGTCGTGATTTATGTTTTCAATTTCCTTCCGCGTCATTGAAATTTCCAAAATCTCTGGTTTCAATGATTTATACAAAATCTGATATCTATTGGGTCATTCTTTGATCGTATATATATATATATATATATATACACACACGCGTTCATCCACTTTTTCTTAAGCTTTGAAGTTTTCAATACTAAGATATTTACATTTGAATAAATCATAATATGCATAATGTCCTATTATTTGCTTTCCATGTTCATAATACTGCGCAGCGACGATCCTAATCGACCCATATGAGGAACAATACACACTGATATAGGAGAGAATTTACCACTGAATTTATAAACACTAGTTCGTTTGGTATTAGCACATAGCGAAAACAAAGGTCCGTACACCACGAGGTAGAAACACTATGATATATATATATATATATATATATATATATATATATATATCATAGTTTCTACCTCGCGGTGTTCGGACCTTTGTTTTCGCTATGTGCTAATACCAAACTAACTAGTGTTTATAAATTCAGCGGTAAATTCTATCCTATATCAGTGTGTGCCTTAAGTATCAACGAATACAGGAAAATAATTCATTAAGTAAAGCTCGGTGTCATACAGTCTACTTAAAGGAAAACAACATAAGCTTGAAAACAAATTGAACGGAATAACAGCTTTTGTGAGATTTTTTCAAGAGGCCGATAATAGAAGACCAAAAACAAGGGAGTTGGGATTTCGCAGACGAAATTCGAAAAGCAGAAAGGAAATAGACGAAAGAAAGGAACAAAAATGGCAAAAAATACGAAAAATACGTGCGTTTCTGTAAATTCAGAAAGTAGAATGGAGTTGGATTATGTTTAATGGAATGCGCCGCGTACCAGCTCTGTGATTGCAAAATGATTGTGCGCAATACATTTAAACATTACGAATGCATAAACCTAGATAAAAAGAGCAGGAAAATAGGCTCTTATGGCTTCGTATGATTCAAATGCGTGGAAAACAGTAGGAAAGTGGTACAAACGGGAATGGAGAATGTTGAAATAGAAGAATCACTTGTGACAGGTTCACCGACAGAAAACTAGGAAACGTCGGAAAACGCCGACACCAAAAAAAAGTAGGACTCAGAACACAGAGGGAAACACACTACGGGGAGGTGCGGAAATAGCTTTAGACGAAGAAATATCCCCCACTTCATAAGATAGAGACACGATGAATACAAATGAAAACACACCAAAGATTAAAAAAACGCTGAGTAGGGAAGAAGTGGTGGCGGAACAGAAGAAATAAATTGAATCCTATACTACTCGTAAGGAATCTAAACGATGGACCATATGCGAATATTACAAAACAGGTTCGTGCAAATATGGCTCAAACTGCATGTATAATCACCCCTAAAAATGTTTCTATATGATGAGGAATGGAAGTTGCAGGTACGGAACGAACTGCTACTTTTTCACCCACCTATGTGCAGACAATCAGAGAGAAAAAATGCCTAAATATGGAGTGCCCGTATTTTCTCATTAAAGGTACTCCAAGAAGTGAACGATAAAGAACACGTCACATCCTAAATAAAAGTAATAACAGTGGTAATGAAGTAGGCCTATATTTTTTTTTAAAGGAAATGAGAATGATAAAAGCATAACTGTCCATTCTAATGAGTATGGCAGAACTTCGCAGATATATGCACCTCCAGCATTACATACATCACCCTCCTATTCACCACCACCCACCGTTAATACAACATCCACAGTGGTATCAAGGGCCGCAGACTAAGTACTCCCAAATGCAGCGGCCCAACCAATAGCACCAAGGAAGAACCGAAAACATCGACCAGGAAATGACCATTATCTAGGAAAACTGAGCACGAAGATTAGAAACCCTACAAATTTATTATACACAAATATACAAGGCTTGCATACTGACCATGCAGACTGCATACTGACCATGCAGACTGCATACTGACCATGCAGACTGCATACTGACCATGCAGACTGCATACTGACCATGCAGACTGCATACTGACCATGCAGACTGCATACTGACCATGCAGACTGCATACTGACCATGCAGACTGCATACTGACCATGCAGACTGCATAGTAAAATATTTGCAAAATTTAGTTCTGGAAACCAGCATAGATATCATATGCCTAACGGAAACACACTTACATAAATGCAAAAAAGCTGTGAAAACTGCATCGAGCATACTGAAATAGCAATACTGGACTACAACATACACAGAGCAGATAGAATTGCTAGATGAGCAGGAGGGTGTTGCATTTACGTGGAAAAATGCATGACATGTGAGGTGAAGGTCAGAAAATCAAATAGCACACTCGAAATTATTATTTTAGGAGTAAAAGAACTGAACCTAAATATTATGAGCATCTACAAACCACCAAACACCACAAAAAGTTAATTCAAATTTGCTAAACTGAAATAGAAAACGTGTTAAAATTACTTGAAACTCCAGCAACAAATATTTTAATTTGTGGGGATTTTAATTTTTTATTCATAATATGGAAGAAAAATGACGAAGTTATATATGTTAAAAAGTTTTAGGGTAACATTACAAAAGATGATAGGACCCAGGCAATAATGCTATTAGATATTATGGAACATTATGCACTTAACCAGGAAATCTGTGAAGCGACTAGAAAAGATAACGTTTTGGATTTAATTTTGACAAATAACAATGAGATAATAATCAGTAAAAATATAACGTAAACAAATTTCTCCGACTATAACCTAATCGATATGCAATTAAAGTTAGCAACCAGAAGTGCAAAAACGCATCCCAGAGAGTCGAAAAGAATATTTGAGAGTTTAAATATAAACAAAGAAAGTAGATTGGGAAACTGTAAATAAAGATTTAAAGAAAATAAGTTGAGTATTGCTACTTTGAGAAGGCTCCAGAAGACATACTATGTATAATAGAAGATGAAACTAAACCTATATTGATGAAACATATTCCGAAGAGACCAAAGAGAAAACGTTGCAAGCTCGAGAGAAAAATCAGGACACTATTTAGACAACGGAAACAAACCGTAAAAATTCTCCACAGTGCAGAACTGAAGGAAGTTGATTAAACTAGAAAAAAAAACTATGCGAACTAGAAGTGGACCTAAAACAAGGATTCATACATAAGACAAACGAGGAGGAAAACAAGGTATCAGAAAACATAAAAAATAATCCAAAATACTTCTCCCGTTTTCGAAAAGAAAAATGCAGTGTAAAGAGAGTATTGGTCCGTTGATAGATAGGGCGACCGAATACACAAATGACCCAGAAAAAATGAGCCAGCTGCTTAAGGAATACTTTAACTCTGTGTGTAGTGCCCTTAAGTCCGAGAAGAAAGTAGAAAATCCACATGCATTCTTTGACATGGATACAAAATCATCCAAGAATAAGTTCGGGCGCGAACCTATTAATAGAATTAGAGTTCTCGGAAGGAGATGTAATTAAGGGTCTATCACAAATACGAGAAAATTCGGTACCAGGGCCAGACACGTGGAGTGCCATGTTTCTGAAGAAATGTAAAGAGAGTATTGCCAAGCCGCTATACTTATTATGGAGGAAATCACTCGACACAGGACAAATTCCACTTCCATTAAAGAACGCAAATATTTCCCCCCTTATTTAAAGAAGGTAACAGAGCAATACCAAAGAATTATTGGCCAGTAGCTCTCATTTCTCACCTTATATAGTGCTTTCAACGTATAACTAGAGACAAAACTACTTACTACTGACAAGAAACATGGCTGGATGATCATGCCCATCACAGCTATTAGACTAGCTCCAGCTCGTAACCTCGTAGCAGTTCCGTGCGTTGGTCTCTCTTCAAACGAAGGTCAAGCTGGTGGCCCTGCCTCTATAATAAACCATTAGGAGAAAATATTGGAAACATTGTGTCGAAGACAAAACATAGGAGTAATATATATTGACTCTGCTAAAGCCTTCGATAAATGTGACCATGAAATTATAGCGCACAAACTTAACCCTTTAACGCCTAACTTTTTTGTAGGGTTAAGTCTAAATGCGTGTATTTGAAAAGTTAACTAGAGGCAACATGCGACGGTAAAGGGTTAAGAATACAGGAATTACTGGAAAGCTGGAAGATGGAATTTAATTTTCTGATTTAAAGAACAAAGAACGCAAAGTGTGGTAGTAAATGGAGGTAAATCTGACGTTTCAGAAGTCATGAGCTCTTTCCCACAAGGTACAGTATTAGCTCCCATGTTGTTCATAATACTGGTTGCAGATATTAATGAGAGTATTGTATCATGTTTCGCGGATGACGCAAAGATATACAAGGAAATAATGAACGAAGTTAATATAGAAAAATTATAAAACTACATTGAAACATTTTTAAAATGGGTAGAAGACAATAATATGAATGAAGTTCAACGAAGAAAACTTCCAACTTCTAAGACATGGTAATAACAAGGTATTAAAGAAGAAAGGGTACAAAACTCTTCAAACCAAACAGAAAACACCAAACCCACAGATCTTGGAGTAATAATGTCGTCGGATGCAGAATTCAAAGAGCACTATAACATTAAAATTACAATAGCTAGAAAAATAATGGGAATCATCCGGAGTAGCTTCCGCAGCAGAAAAGCAAACATCATACTCAAATTATGGAAGAGTCTAGTCCTACCGATAATTGAGTACTGCTCGGAACAAGACCCTCGAGTATATTCCATTTGCATACTATTGTGTACCGCTCACGTCTTCTTTCCAGAGAGTAGAGTTTCAGGGATTGTTGTCGAGACCAGTTGTCTTCAACTTTCATTTCCTCTATCTTAGACGTAAAAGTCCTTTGTATGGCTTCTATGTTTGCAATGTCTCGTTTTCTGTATGGACTTGTAAGTACTGAACCTTAAAAGCGAAACAGAAACACAGTGAAATGAGAGAAGAGGCAAATTTTGTACTCTCCCAGCTGCGGCGGGACAGGAGGCCATGAAAACGAGGATGGGAAGTACCCTCAGAATACGAGGGCCGAGACTTTTTAATGTCCTGTCCAAAGAACTGAGGAACCTCCAGCACACCAACCTGAATAATTTCAAGAACCAGCTGGACAGGTTCTTGTGCAAAGTTCCTGGCTACGAGGTCAGGAGGAGATTGGAAAGCAATTCCATTCCCACCAAATCCCGCAAATGAGGCGACATGCTGCAGAGGGGTCGACCGCAGATCGATCCTGAACCGTCGTTCAAACCCTCATAAGTATATATATATATAATATATATATATATATATATATATATATAATATATATATATATATATATATATATATATATATAATATACTGTAACTTTGTAGTACAGTAGTTCTGCACGCCAGTCGCTTATTGCGCAAAGGTGACTCTCTCTCTCTCTCTCTCTCTCTCCTCTCTCTCTCTCTCTCTCTCTCTCATATAGGTTAGTTAATCCATTTTTTACTCCTTTATTCGCCAGGGAGTGGTGAGACGGACGGTCCTCTTTTAAAGCAAACGGTCTCGTCATTGCGCCCTGCTCTATTACGCAGACTGATTTGGGACAGTCCTTGGTTGGGTTTTATGAAATTCAACTTCATAATAATGATAATGATAATGATTAATGATTAATGATAATGATAGAGTAGTTACCCATAATTTTAGAAAAAATTCTCAAACTATTAACACGTTTTAGGGATTTTTTTAATTATTACAGTTTTTATATTAAAACGCATCTAAATTTAAAGATGGCGTCGTTGCAACGAAATTTTAAATGTTTAATTAAGATTTGTATCAAAAGCATTTTTATCGGTGAATATTCTCTCCAATTTTATCATTAAGCTCTAATGAGATTCCTGAATTATTATTATTATTATTATTATTAATTGTAAAATTTGTTTATATTATGTGATAGTCCTCGACCGTTTTCAAGGTCATTCTACCTCCTTGGACGGAAAGTGCCAGTGTGAGAACGAGCCAGTTTCACACACACACACACACACACACTTGTCTCGCATTTCATCAAGGCGATATATATATATTATATATATATATAATTATATTATATATATAATATATATATATAATATATATATTCTTGAGGGAAATGCGATACAAAATTCGAAATTGTAGGTTATCATACCTAATAAGGAACACGTCATCATAAATCAAAGATAAAAAGGTAAAGGTGTACATGACTGTTGATCTGTGACTGTTTTTTAAGATACACACGCGCGGACACGGTGGGTCGATGTAAGTAAATTTTAAATAGTGTATAAATTTTAAATATTGTATTTTATCTGGGCACACACACACACACACACACACACAACATATATATATATATATATATATATGGTTAGCGTCGCTGACTACGAATCCATCGGCCCCGGTTCGAGACCCGACGGCAGCCGGCGCGCAGCAAAACCCAGCTGTTCATCCTTCCACACAATAAAGAAAGTGGTTGGTAGATAAATGGGTACCCTAGGTGGCCTAGTGGTTAAGACGCTGGGCTGCTGATGGGGCGTGGTTCGGATTCCACGTTAGACTGTAGGTCTAAGGTGGAGTGAAAAGCTTGACCTTCGTCAGAATGAACAATTCGGGCGGAAGCTAACCAAACGTTATATATATATATACACACACACATTGTTTGAAGCTGGTTAGCATTGTTCGTTACATTCAGGCCATATGAGGGAGGGGACCTACAGCTTAACGTGATACTCGAACCTCTACTCCACCAAGGGTGATTCAGAGATTTTGACATAAAAGCTTCTTATTTTTTTACGCAGGAAGGAGGGGCCAAGGGCGAAGGCCCATAAAAAACGTCCTCCCCCATAGAAGAAGAAGAAGAAGAGAGCCAAAATCAAGGCCCAAGGATTTTGAGATGCCTGGGCACTCTGCGTTTGAAAGATTGAAGCTCATAGACAGGGGGAAAGATGAAGTGAGGAAGGTTGTGCCAGAGTTCAGCGGTTGAGTAGCTGAAAGTTTGAGAATATCGATTAACCCTTGCGTTAGAGAGTTGGACAGAAAAGGAATGAGAATGTGTCGAATCTAGTACTGCGTACTCTTCTTAAAGGAGGACGTACGCAGTTAGAGAGTTCAGAAGGGGAATGTCCGTTATAATAGCGACAGTAAAGAGAGAGTGAGGCGACATTGCGGGCGAAGAGAGAGGAATTGAAGATAGTCAGTAAGAGGCGGGGAATTAATGAGACGAAAAGCCTTGGATTTCACTCGGTCAAATACAGCTATGTGGGTTGACCTACCCTACACTTGAGAAACGTACTTTAGATAGGGGCGGACAAGACCTCTGTATAGATACAGCAACTGAGTGGGGGGGGGGGGGGGTGAAGGAACTGCGGAGCCGGTACAACACACACATAACCTTTTAGAAGCTGTTTTGAAAAGAGAGTATATGTGATCTTTCGAGGAATGATCACGAGAAAAGGAAACGCCAAGAATGTAAAGAGAAGAGGAAGGATCGAGTTGTGTATTGTTGAAGATAAGGGGATAGTCGTGTGGAAAACTGTGACGAATAGACAGATGAAGGACCTGAAATTGCTGAAATATGAAGTCCCAGCCCAGACTCGAACCCATAACTTTCAGTTTAACAGCCTAGCGTTCCACTATTAGAGTACCCCACCACCCCCACCACCTTGGCGGAGAGAGAGAGAGAGAGTTGTGTGTGTGTGTCTTCGTAGCACACCCTAATAACTATAGCCTCAGCTTCTTTCTCTCACATTTTCAAACGCACACTAAAATCCATGAAAATAACACACTGATCACTCTCACTGAGGCTCATAAATCTCTTTAGGTGAGTTCCCCTTCAATAGCTGCAATTGAGCTCATTTCGAAAATGAAAACGAGAATTCAAAGAGGCTTTTATGGCTCATTTTATTGCCTAGTGTTTACATTTAATTAGATATCAAAGATGGGAACTAATTAAATACCTAATAGCGAGGCTAAAATACCATTTTGTGAAAATTGGGAAGAAATCTCTAGCCCAGAATTCAGGTTCTGAACTTGTTTTAAATGGATGTAATCGCGCCTAATTGGCAGTTGTTGAGCGGTAAAGAAAATGGTGATTTTTTAAGGGGTAACAATTGAAATGTAACTTGTGAGGAAGTTATACACTCTCTCTCTCTCTCTCTCTCTCTCTCTATATATATATATATATATATATATATATATATATACAGTATATTCAGGATAAAAACGAAGACGTAGAGCAAAAAATCATTATATTTGGCTGCAGCCGACGTTTCGGGCAACTCTACCCATCTTCAAGGCCTAATTAATAGAGAGCTAAAATTAATAAATGACACAAAAGATATAAATGACGAGCGTTAAAACCTAAACAAATGTACAAAATTAAAATTATTCAAAATAGAAAATACAAATTAGAAAGAGGCTAAAACAAGATCAAATCAAAAGTAAAATATATAAATGACACAAAAAATATAGGAATGATAAATGTAAATCCTAAAAACTAAAATCATTCAAAAATAAAACTGTTAAAAACCTTCACAAGTAAAAAGTTAAACGGAAAACTACACGAATAAACCGACACACCTGTAGTATTCAAAGAACAGCCACAAGAAATTGAAGCAAAAGAAGACAGGGTCGCGGAGAAAATTTAGAAGGTAGTTGATCTAGTTAATGTAAAGGGGGTAACAGCCAGAATCAGTGTTTAGGCTAGGGTTCAAAAACTTAATACATAAAGATTCATAAATACGAAGCGAGGACGAGCATTTTAATGATTTAAGAATTTTAAAATTTTCAATAAAAACGTCAGTCTTACAATTGATGGAATGACTTCTGATAGCAGACTTCTTTTCTCAACAAAACCTTCCCCGTACTATGACTAATACCCACATTGGAGCAAAATCTCGCCCGCATAAGAATTGTAAATATCTTGTTTTACCTAATGTCTACCATCTCTTTGGTGAAGAAACAATTGTTAAATATTGTAAGGAAATTTTATTTTCACACTGATTTTAAGATTGCCTTTGTAAATAGTAATACCCTTGATTGTTTTTTCCGATGTAAGGACGAAATCCCCCCCCCCCCTGCAATGAGCTGTTCTGTCGTTTATTTGTTTACCTGCCCTGGGTGTTCCAAGGGGAACCACGTTGGCAGTACAGTTCGTTCTTTGCGGGCAAGATTTTGCTCCCATATGGGTATTAGTCATAGTACGGGGAAGGTTTTGTTGAGAAAAGAAGTCTGCTATCAGAAGTCACTCCATCAATTGTAAGGCTGACGTTTCTATTGAAAATTTTAAAATTCTTAAATCATTAAAATGCTCGTCCTCGCTTCGTATTTATGAATCTTTATGTATTAAGTTTCTGAACCCTAGTCTAAACACTGAGTCTGGCTGTTACCCCGTTTACATTAACTAGATCAACTACCTTCTAAATTTTCTCCGCGACCCTGTCTTCTTTTGCTTCAATTTCTTGTGGCTGTTCTTTGAATACTACAGGTGTGTCGGTTTATTCGTGTAGTTTTCCGTTTAACTTTTTACTCGTGAAGGTTTTTTAACAGTTTTATTTTTGAAAGATTTTAGTTTTTTAGGTTTTACATCTATCAGGCCTATATTTTTTGTGTCATTTATATATTTTACTTTTGATTTAGATCTTGTTCTAGCCTCTTTCTAATTTGTATTTTCTATTTTGAATAATTTTAATTTTGTACATTTGTTTAGGTTTTAACTCTCGTCATTTATATCTTTTGTGTCGTTTATTAATTTTAGCTCTCTATTAATTAGGCCTTGAAGATGGGTAGAGTTGGCTGAAACGTCGGCTGCAGCCAAATATAATGATTTTTTTGTTCTACGTCTTCGTTTTTATCCTGAATGTAAAACCACGTCTCCTTAGGAACGATCCTATTTCATATATATATATATAAATTTTTAAAATTGTTAATTAGGTAGCTATTTGCTAAGTTTATACCTCTTTAATTGCTCCTAATAAAAACTGTTCTGAATTGCTCCTGAAGTTTAGTATCACTGTTGTTCGTATCATTAAAGCATTAATATTCTTTTAGAATCTATTCAGAAGTAAAAATAGAGATTTTTACTTCACGAGCGAAATTTTTGGGTCTAATTAATTATCCAAATAGAAAAACATGCAAAAAGGTTTTAAAATGGTCATGAAAGCATTTTTTTTCTCCTTATTTTAAATTAGTTTGCTTGCTTTCTGAAGGCAAAACTGAATGCATTAAAGTCACAACAAGGATAACTTTTCCCTTAATGCGATGCATTTTTATTTTGTTTATTATTAGCTGAGCCATTTTGCTGTCAGACACAATCTCCTTAGTGTCCTACATTTTGGGTATACTGAAATGCCCATTATTATTATTATTATTATTATTATTATTATTATTATTATTATTATTATAGAATTTCGTGGCCTTAAGTGAAAATAGATTAATATCTACTTCATGTAATTACCGTATTTTAATATCTTTTTATCAAAATAAGATATTTTCGAAATTTTAATGACGGAACAAACCCTGGTTGGTAGTACAGAGGCATAATCATGCAGTTAACCAACCAACCACTTTAGGATTAGAAAGCAAGGATGCATTTTTTCTTCGGTTTTTATTTTGGGATTTATCACTGAAAAATGGTTGACTTCTTAAAATTTATTGCATTTTTCTCCCCCCCCCCATTGGATAATTGTAAAATGGTTGATTGGTTAATAGGGTGGCTGCATAAGCATAATCGAAAAGTTAAGTTCGGAATCCATAATATTGTTTTTATTCACTAAAAAACTCTGAATACTAATTTGTATGCAAATAGAAAATGTTTTAGAAGTGCCGCAAGTCCAGAAGATTTTAGCTTAGTCTTTTTTTAGTTCAGCTCCAGGTCCCCCTCACCCATAAGGGTGAGTATTAGCCTCTCAATGGAGGGGGTTGTTGGTGTTAACAACTCACTGTCGCCTAGTTGAACTTTGGAGGCCTTCAACTAACGTTTTCTTTCTTGCATCTGGGAATGTTTTACGATGTTCCTCAACGACCTGAAGCAAAAACTGTGTTTGTTCCTTATTTCTCGTTACAAAGGCGTTAAAGTCCTTTATCAATGCTACTCCCCTTCCTGCTAATTCAAAGCTGGACACTTGCGTTTTTTTTTGCGGTACTGCGGTACTGCGGTACTACCGCACTACCAAACCGGTACCGCATAACGCAGTACCGCAAAGGATCGCTGAAAGTACAGCCTGTACTTTCAGCGATCCTTTGCGGTACTGCGTTATGCGGTACCGGTTTGGTAGTGCGGTAGTACCGCAGTACCGCAGTACCGCAAAAAAAACCGCAAGTGCCCAGCACTGCCTGCTATATCATTGACAACCTTCATGCTTTTAAGAATCTTGGACGCGTTTGATAATCTGGACTCTGTTCCCATTGAGCTGGATCTACAGAAGTTAGAAAGTCATCTTCCAACCCTAAAATTGAGAACAGTTGTCGAGAGTTTGCTGTGACAAGCGATGACAGATCTTTTCCTTCAACAATTGTTGGACAAATTCGATTTGGAGGGCATTTATCTTCATTTTTTAGAGTTGCGACCATCAATCTCTTCATTTCTAAAGGTACACGATCATCAAAGAAAGAGAGATCAATCAGACATTCACTTAAATACCACAAGTGATTACCGAATGCTTTGCCTGCAGATTTGGAGACGACAGTGTCTGGGTAAGTTTTTAATTGATGAAGGAGCTCAAGGTCATTTGTAGGAGCTAAAGTCGCTTGGGGGCATTAGAACCATGCTTTTACATAAATCTTTGTAGTGAATAAATTGAATCTTCTTAAAGATGATATTTCTCTTGATGTTAGACGAACCTGTGAACGGAGGTGATAAATCTCCATAGAATAAATTACGTTTGCTCGCCAACGTGCGCGATGTAGAGCACCTGGTTGCGTCAGTCTTCTTCTTCGTGGGGGTACTTCTTCCAAAAACAACAATGTTAATTCAAAGATTTCTCGGTAATCATCTCTTGGTTGACGTTCTTCTAGGTTAGTTTTACGGAATTCAATTATTTCCTTCCATTCAGATATGTCTAAGGTCACTTCTTTATCACCAATCACTGGTTCAAGCTTACTATTATGAATGTTACTCCATTCTAGCTATAATCGCTTAAATAAAGCAATATCAGGTCCTGATGAGGGACCATAAAGAATGCCAAATACATTTCCAACTATAATCTCAGGGATATGATGACGACAGGCTAGGTGCAGAAGATTTTTGTCCAACATTTGTTCAATCAGGATGCAGGCACCTCTCTTTCCTGTATTACTTGCCGTAGTATCAAACAACATAGCTTTGATCTGGTTGGTTAAATTCCATTCTTTTACAGTTTCAACAACAGTCTTTGCAATTGCTTTTGCACTTTCGGAGGTAAGTTTAGGAACTACAAGAAGCTTGCCGTTATCTTTACCAGTCACTACCACAGGCTGAAGTTTCTTTTCTAATTTTCATCCTTTTAATGCGAATAGAATCTTTATTGATCGATGTGAGGGCCAAGCGAAGAAAATAACTAAATGTATTAGCCTACTTACTTTCCATCTAAGTCATACATTGGGTCACTTTTATATTCTAACTTTTTCATTGAATTGAAAAGACCCGTGGGGCCACTGAAAAGACCCGTGGGGGACACATTTGGCCCGTGGGCCAGGGTTTGTGCATCACTGGTCTAGACTCTAGAGCTTGCGCTAATTCGGGAATCATTATGTTTTGAGGTTTCGCTTTCTTCAATTGTGGTTGGGTGTCACCCTGAGAAAAACTTTTTAATTTTTGAGATGTACTATTTTCCGAATGGATCGGCTCGTTATCACTACTGGTACTTGAATCTATTATTACAACTTTGCTTAGATGTTGTATTTCCTTTTCATGTTTGCTCTTGCGGCTAATAAAATTTTGCTCTCTAATTATCTTATTTCTTTCCTTGATTGTTGTCACTTTATCAGTGCCAGCTATGTGACCTTTCCTTCCACTGTGCTAAGCAATAAGAAATTTCTTATCTTCTTCTATTTTCATCATAGACAGAGCATTCTCGTGTGCAATGTCAAATAGTTCATTGAGTCGTGATGTGAAGTGTGTTTCAATGGAAATTTGCTTTTGAGATCGACGGGACTTACTTTTTTGTAATGCTTTCCATTCAGAATGAAGTTTGAGAAACCGCTTAATAAGATGATGTTCATGCGCAGTTGGAATACTGGCTTTCTTCCAGAAACCCATAACACTGATCAAAGTGTTCTTTGCACTATCTTTCAAAGGGAGCTTCATCTCTGAATGATGGTAAAAATAATGTGCCAAAACTTGCTGCTGAGAAGAGAGTTTATCGCCCAATATTTTTAGTAAAGTCGGACCAACAAGCCATATATCTGTTTTAGAACGAGTACTATAACTAGTACTAGCCATGATTGCAAAAAAATTGAAAATTTTAGGGCGTGAAACTCCTAACCGTGAAATAAATGGAGCACGAATTACTAATACATATGCACTTCCTCAGCATGTAGTTAACTGAGGATTTGAGTTGCAGCTTGCTCCTTGCCAGTTTTTCAGATGCCAAAAGTTACAAGAAGTAGTTACACATAGTGATATATCATAAATACAACTATATATCGGAAAACATATGAATATTTCATATAAACATTTCAATAATAATTTCTGCAAATTTTGCAAAGAAGTAAATGGGTATTTTACTATTGATTAAAAGTACATTACTCTACATTTTTATACTGCCATGCGCCACCTCTAAATATGATTTGATTGCTTTAAAAAATGGTATGCTAAGTTTTCTCATGATCAAGAACATATTTCGACCTTCCGAACTCTAAAGTTAAAAAAATAATTTTTGTCCCTATATGCTGATAGCCACCCTATTGGTTAATTGCATGATTCTGTTTCTGTACTACCAGCCAGGGTTTGTTCTATGACAGAAGGGACCTACAGTTGCTTAACCTCGCGGATTTCCCGGAAAGCGACGGAACCAAAGAGGGTTGACAAAAATAAATAGACAACTTTTTCTTTTTTTCCCAAAATTTTCTGATTTTATTCCAAAAGTCAATAAATATAATAAGAAATTAATTGAAATAATATATTTAAAATGGTGTTTCTTTCCCTTTTACATTTATTAATTCAATAAATGTTTTATTATTTATTGATTTTTTTAATCAAATGAATTTTATTCTGGGGGGGAAAAAACAAAGGTGTCTATTTACTTTTGCCAATCTTCTGTACCTGGTCTAACAAATATTGTTCATATAGAAAGATTGGCTACAGACATTCTCCAACATTTGAAAACATTAAGGTTACAACTTTTTTCAGTAAAAAAATCTATTCTTATTCAGAGAAATCGAGTTTGGGGCTACTTTTTTATAATTTTAAAAGAAAACATCTCAAATGCAAATTTGTCAAAGACTATCATAATACGAGTAGTATGGTAAGCAAAATATCCGTCCGTCTGTAAGCAGTTCAACACTTCAATGTCGCAAATGCATTATGCATTATGCAATATTGCAATAAGTCACCACTGCAATATTGCAGGGTTAGAAAGGGGGGTCCCATCTTGCCATAACCTTACAAATGCAACTACGTATTGTCGGGGATGATTCAAATATTAATTTACTGACTTTCAATATGAGGCAGCCTGAGGCGGACTAAATTTAGTTATTCTGATATATATATATATATATATATATATATATATATATATATATATATATATACGTACAGACTGTCTCCATTTATTAGTATTCCCAAGAAAGTTACGTTTCGCTGAAGATCGTAATTGCTTGATAGCATCTGGATATCGTTTCTGACTGTAATGGAGTTATTCGCCCCCCGAGAGAGATTCCTGAGATCATTTTCTTGTTTGTACTGTAAAACCTTTTGTTTACATATATTTTAATGGTAAGAGTGTTTCCCATTTTAAAAAAGGAGTTTGGTAAGATTGGAAATCAAGCATCTGATGATGTATTAACAGGGAGACACATAAATGAAGTGGCTTCTCGTTGTGTTATCCATATTCTATTAAGTTATACTGTGTATGCACACACACACACACACACACACACACACACACACACATATCTGTAATATCATATACTATACCCATACCTTTAGGTATATAAATGTATATAAAAATATACACGCATATGTATGTATATCTGTAGAGTGTATACACGTGTATACGTGTATGTATTGTATAGATATGTTAAACTTGTATTTATGTTATGAATAATTTAGTTTCCGCTTGCAATTCGTTTTCTTCGTTAATATTTAAAATGAGGATCTGGTTTTTCCCAGACTTCCTTGCACAGTATTCAAATTGATTATAGTTTATTCTTGCGCAGCCGAGTTTATTCTTGCGCAGCCGAGTTTATTCTTGCGCGGCCGAGTTTATTCTTGCGCGGCCGAGCGACCGATAGCTTAAATTAAAATTTGAGTTAAAATTTAAAATTTGTTTTTGATAATTTCTTAAAAATTCTTAAATTTTTTTAATATTTTAAATAAAAATAAAAAATTTTGTCGTTATTTTATCCATTTTTGAATCGGAGAACATCATTTCACTGAGTGTGATTTCCATTTCATTCGGCGTCCATGAGTGAGGAGCCATCGAGTGAGAATTTCGAAGGAGGCAATTCTCAAATAGATCTATTCCTACTTCATGACATTCCTATTCTCATCAACGGATTTCCCACTCTGGTCCAGGTTAGGTTAGGTTAGGTTAGGTTAGGTTAGGTTAGGTTAAGTTAAATTAAATTTTGTTAGTAATGACATTGTTTCTCAAATCAAAAAAACATTTTTTTTCTCAGATTTGAATTTTTTGTTGCATCCTGAATTGCGGATCGCTAAAATGGAAATGGTAATGATATTGAATGGGAATTAATCACATCCAACCAACCAACCAACCAACCAACCAACCAACCAACCTTCTTTCCTCGCTCCTCGTGTATTCGTATAGATACTGATTTTTATCCAAACTCAAAATAATTCCAAGTATCTCACAAAACGTTCCAAGTATCTCGCAAGTATCTCTCAGAACACAGACGTTAATTCCTTTTTCCTTTAAGAGAAATTTCGTAAATGACAATTGAGAGACTTTAAAACCAACCAAACTTTATTCATTTCCACAACAAATGAATAACGGACCTAAGATAAACTTGATTGGGACATCATACAAATTTAATACGGAGATAAATAAAATGTTTATCATGGAAAAGGTTTCGTCCCGAGCAACTCTTATACCACCAAACCCATCCGGGAAGCCAAAAAATTCCTTTCACGTGTAGCCTTTGATCGTATCTCTTTTGAGTGTAGCTACAATTAGTGTAGTTCATTTAATATTTAGATGAATTGTTCAGTGAAGATTCTAAATTGAATTAAATTAGGGAAATTTAGCTGAAGACACCCAAGATCTCTGGCCATTAAACAGGGTATGCCACCATTCGTAGCTGAGTGGGTAACACCGGTTTCCTATAAGGGATAGGAATACACTAAGATCAGGGATTCGACTCCGTTGGTGCTCGTAATAATAATACGGATTTAGAGCAATGTGCCGTATTAGTTGGCATGAGCGCCGTGTCAGTCTCTGGGTTTCTTCTCTAATTATTGTTGATAAACGAATAAAATTTGATAATTTTAAGTTTTTAAATGTTTAATTAAAAAATAAATAAAAATTGTTTTACTTTTAAGACTGGCAGCTAGAAAAACCAATGTAGTGGGTTTATATCGTTTGCCTGGATACCTAGTGTCCAAATTGAAACAACGCTTTCCGTTAGATCAGCAAAGTTAAGCGGCGTTGGATCTGTTCAATGGTTGTATGGGAGATTGTTTACTGCGGTTTTTTTTCTTTTATTATGAAATGGTTTTGAGCTTAATTTTTATTAAACAAAGGAACGAAAATTAATTTTGCTTGATGAAGGTCACTGGCTTATAACTGGCTTATAACTGGCTTAAACTCAGTTATAACAACCTGTGTCTACGTCCATATCTTGTTTGTCAAGCATCTTACATCATTTTATACAGATTTCAACGGAATATGTTCTTGACTAGCAGACACTCCACATGTTAAGACGCATTTCCTATAACTTAGATCAATAAGAATGAAAATATTAACTTGAAAAATTCAAATTAGCCATTCTTTTTATATACTTTATCTTCTTTCCTATAACTCCTCTTTCACTACTCCTTTCTGTCGCTTAAGTGTAAGCATGATATGAGAGTGTTTAGCATTCTTTCATTATTCATTCTCATTTCATTCATTATTCATCCGTTTTTCATTTTTTTCTATATCTCCTTCCTACGTCTTTCTTGGGCATCATACCTACGGTGGATCTTAAGGTTTTTGTTGATATGTAACTTCCGTAACGTCTTATTTTTAAGACAAAACACTTCCGTAACAGATGTTACAACTGTATGCATATTAAAGTATTATTCTACATTCATATTTGGTACCTCTGAAGATGATGCAATGAAGAAGAAGAAACTACAATATCCGCAGTGACTTGGATAAAAACTTGGAACTGCGTCAATACAGTCGACCTTTAGTTGACTGTAGCTTCAAGCTTATATATTCATCCCTTTCATTTTACGAGTGTTACAGAAAAAAAAAGAAAATTAAAAGAACCCCTTACAAAATTGAAACATTTGACAGTCGAGATGCGCAATGCGCATTCAAACGAAAAATAAAGCTATTTGGTTTGTTAACCCTTCTAAATCAAAACACTTTTTCAACCTTAAGACTTATTATATTGATATGACATCGAGTAGTACACTCTCGAAAAAAGGTTAGCCTAGAAACAAAATACCAAAACCATAAAAAATTACTAATTTGTAATATTCTTTTTTCTTCAAATATTTTATTCTCTTTGATGACATTAATTAAATTAAAAAAGAAAATAGAACCTGATCATTTCTACTAATTAGTAATTTTTGGTGTTTTAGAGAAATTACATATTCCTTGGCGAACTTTTTTCCGAAATTTTAGTTGTAAGAATTAAATGCGACTCCAGACTATCACGCAAATCTAACGTTAACCTCGTCATCAAGACCTCAAATATCAAACCCTGACTATTTTAATGATGTTTTAGGTAGTTTAACCGTCAAAAAAGGTCATGTGACAAAGGGGACCTACAGCTTTACGTGGGACCAGAATCATCTAAAGGTCAGTACATTATCTGAGCTCAAAGCACGGTCACCCATCCAACATCTGAACAAACCCAGCGTCGCTTAACCTCGCTGATCAAACGAAAAGCGGTGGTGCTACGCGGTCACGACGTACCCTTTAAATTTGACGTCATCCTATTTTTATAGTGAAGTGCAGCGTTAAATCTTTGTACCAAACTCTTCCAAATCAACAAAAACAGTCAAAATTTAAATACATGTGTGTGTGTGTGTGTGTGTGTGTGTGTGTGTGTGTGTGTGTGTGTGTGTGTGTGTGTGTGAACCACCAACAGAATACAGAAAAATCTTCATGAATAAATCATAAAATCAAACCATTTGAAGGAAATATTTTCCCCGAGAGAATATTTCGCGAACAAAAATTATATTTCTGATCAAAATATCTTCACAAACGAATTTTGTATTTTGGAATTAGAGTCAGAAATGCGTCAGTGTAGAAACTTTTTCCATGCATCTTCCGTATGCGTGCAAACCCTTTCAAAGAGTTCCTGAGGGCGGGGGGGAAGGAAATATCCCTCCCTCATCCCCCTCTTCTCCCTTAAAAAATGCCCCCCCATCCTATTTAAACCCCTTCTCCGCAAATAAAACAAACAGTGTGAATGATTCTATATGAAATGAATTGTGTAAATATCGTTGCCATAGTTACGAAGCCCTTTATCTGTCTGTTCAGCTCTTCTGATAAGCCATACGACTCCCATATTTAAGAATGATGCTCTTAATGGTCCCCCTCAAACGATTACTTCCCGGTCCGCAATTGAGATTGAACGGAGTGAGGAACGCACATTTGAGAGAGAACGTCACTCCCATTCGCATTTAAGGAAAAAGCGTCAAATGAGAATGATTAAGATTTCCTAATCTAATCTAACTTACCCTAACCTTACCTTAATCTAACCTAACCTAACGTAAATGGAAGTGTGAAAGCCTTGTATAAGAATAAAAATGATACCTTACCTTACGTACACCCTTAAAATTTCTCTCTTTTCTTAATACTTTATTATTATTTATTATTATTATTATTATTATTATTATTATTATTATTATTATTATAAGTTTGTATTATTATTATTGTCGTTATTACTGTTGTTTTGCCAATAAACGTTTTTTTTAATTTACATATATATATATATATACACACACGGTTTACTTCAGACTTCGTATACTGTACATATATATATATGATATAAGGATGAACAGGAAAAGTTAGGTATATAACATTGTTATTTGGAAAATGTGTAATGTACAAGGAAACGTTTCGGAAATACATTTGCATCTTCAGTGCTAAGAAATTGAATTTTACAGCGTTAAAAATTTGAGAGAGAGAATTGGAAGTATTACCTCGTGGTGAATGTTGTAACACGTTGATCAGCGAAGTTAAACGACATTATGTTTGGGTAGTAGTTGGAAGGGTAACCGTCCTCTGCGTGCGGATGATGTAACGACCCGTGGTTCATATCGTACGTAAGGTTGTAGGTGCCTTTCGTCATATGACTTTAGATGTTTTGAAGGAGTTTAACCAACTCCATAAAAAAGTAATTAAAATACTGGGAGTAAATTCCGTAGACTTTTATCACGTGTAACCAGCATTGGTTGGGATACTTACTAAAAAAAAAATTTTGTTAATTACTCTGTTAACTACAAAAATTTTTAAAAAACATAGTTACTTACTAGTTAATAACTCACCTTAGACCTCAGTTAAAACTCAGTAAAAACCATTAAAACTTAGCAATTGAGAGTAGTGGAAAATTGACAGTGTTAAATAACTGTATTGCTCAATATTCAAAATTAAGAAAGAGTTTTTCGTTTATTTATCGTGTATTGCAAGAAACTACCTACAAATTACGCAAATAAAGCAGATTTTCCCAGTTTCTTATTGTCCCA
This sequence comes from Bathynomus jamesi, assembly GCA_023014485.1. Taxonomy (NCBI): domain Eukaryota; kingdom Metazoa; phylum Arthropoda; class Malacostraca; order Isopoda; family Cirolanidae; genus Bathynomus; species Bathynomus jamesi. The sequence goes on from JAJOZX010010999.1 coordinate 89,673, forward strand.
ATTAGCCATTTTGACACCCCTAATTACTTGCGTAGTTTGTAGATAACCCCTAAATAACATCAGACACAAGAACACTATTAGATGAGAGGTAAAAGAATTTAAAACAGCGCAAAACAAAGTGTCTGATGTCTCGTAAGAACCCCACACAAAGAACGAGAAAGCCCCCCCCCATACGGATTTCTAGATTCTCTGCAGTAGATCCCGCCCCCCATATACAGATTTCTAGATTCTGTGCCGTAGCCCCTCCCCCTATACAGATTTTTAGATTCTGTGCAGTAGTCCCCCTATACAGATTTCTAGATTCTGTGCAGTAGCCCCCGCTATACGGATTTCTAGATTCTGTGCAGTAGCCCCCCCCCCCCTAGCAACAATTTCACGCACAAAATCTCAACACTATTTCGCCTTTTCCGTAGCCTTTACCAATCGATTGCAGATTGCCAAGCTTTTATTTAAAGTTATAAACAACTCTATTTTTTAGTACTACAGCAAACATCATACAGGCGCCCAGCACCCACCAGCAACGAATATACACGAATATGTACCAGTCATTGCAGCTCATACACCCACCAGCAACGAATATGTACGAATATGGACCAGCCATTGCACCTCATCCACCCACCAGCAACGAATGTCTACCGTATATAGAAAATATATTTCAACTGTTGTTTTTAAGACTGAATTCTGTCAGTTCATACAGCATTGATGTCATTTTATTATTTAGTAACGAAACTTGTTAACTAAGTTTCAATTAAGTTAAAAACTCAGTTATAGGAAAAACGTAGTTAGTTAACTAGTTAGTAATTAAACTTAACTAGTAACTATAACTGCGTTTTTAACTTAGTTATGAAACTCAGTTAGTAACCATCAGTAACTAATGCTTGTAACCTTCTTTCGCGGGACAGTTTGGCTCATGGTTTCCCCGCCTCTAGGATTGGTTTGGCGAAGTGGGGAGTTACAAGGACAAGAAGTACCTCAAAAGGCCTTGCGACCCATACAGAGAGAGAGAGAGAGAGAGAGAGAGAGAGGCAAAAGGAAGCCTCAAAGACCTTCCGGTCCTCTCTGAGAGGTTTCTGTTATTAAAGTTTATTTTTCTTTCAACTATTCTAGCAGTAATAGAAAACTGGATGGAAAAGTACAAGGCTCTCTCCCCACCCTTCGTTCCCTCCCTGTCAGATGCAGGTACGGAAAAAGGTTGAAGAAAATACCTTGACCCTGGAAAAGTAGCCAAGGAAATTTTACAGGAAAGTGGAAAATATATAAGAAGGCTCTATAATTAGCATACACATATAGGCACCTCGCAGGCGAACTCTTGCAGAGTTACGTTATGTTTTAGTCTTAAACCATGAGAGTATTCAGCACTTTGTTTAGCTTATTTTTGAACAATTTTACACTTTGGCTTGCAACAATCTCTAAGCCAAGTTGGTTCCAGATATTAACTATTTTATAAGAAAAGAAATTGTCGCAGACAGAGGTCCTAAATGTCTTTAGTTCCAGTTTAAACCCATTGTTTCTTGTGTTGTTGGATTGGCATTAAGTGAGAATAAGTTTCTGTAATCTACCCTGTCTATTCCATTGAGTGTCTTGAAGACTTGAATAAGCTGACCACGCAAGAGAGAGAGAGAAGAGAGAGAGAGAGAGAGAGAGAGGAGAGAGAGAGAGAGAGAGAGTTACAAGGAAAAGAAGTACCTCAAAAGGCCTTGCGCCCATACCGAGGAGGTACCAATGGCAACGGGTGGCAGAAAAAATTTCTACACCCTCAAATATATTTCAACTCTTGTTTTTAAGACTGAATTCTGTCAATACATACCGCGTTGATGTCATTTTATTATTTAGTGATCCACTGAGGAACTGTTCACAACTTCTGAAGGTAACCTGTTCCACGTGTCACAGATCTTATAGGTAAAGTAATTCCCACACACACTAGTCCTAAACCGTTTCAAATCCAACTTCCAACCATTGTTGCGAGTTGGGTTATCATTTAAACTAAACATGCTTCTAAAATCGACATCGTTGAACCCGCGTAAGAGCTTGAAAACCTCGATCAGTTGACCGCGCAGCCTCCGAGTTTCCAGCGAAAACAAGTTCAGGGCGCGTAACCGTCGATTGTAGCCCATATGCCTAACGGAAGGGATTAACTTTGTGGCCTTCGCCTGCACTCGCTCCAGCCTCTCAATATCTTTCCTGAGGGTGGGCGACCAGAACTGCACAGCATATTCCAGGTGCGGCCGAACCAGGGAATTGTACAGAGAGAGAACAATCTCCTTGTTCCGAAACTGAAATTGCCTCCTGATATAACCCAACAGCTTTTGTGCTTTTTTTTTCCACCTCTACGCACTGTTTCGTAAACTTAAGGTCGCTGCTAATTAGCACACCCAAGTCCTTTTCCAAATCAGTCACCTCGATATTACTCCCAAACATCGAGTAGTCCGACTTGGGATTGGCGTAGCCAATGTGCATCACCTTGCATTTACCCAAGTTAAACGGCATTTGCCATTTTTCGGAACACTCTCCTATCCTACCAAGGTCTGTACGCAGTTGCTCGATCGCTTCGGGCGTCCCAACATTGGCCCCAAGCTTGGTGTCATCAGCGAATTGGACGATCCGACTGATGATGCCACCGTCGATGTCATTTATGTAAATGATAAACAACAATGGCCCAAAACGGAACCCTGAGGAACCTCACTAGTGACCAAGGCCCAACCCGAACTAACCCCTTTAATTACAACCCTCTGCCGTCTATTCTTCAGCCAGTTTTCAATCCACCTACCTACTTCCCCACCGATACCCAGCGGTGAGGTACCTTACCAAAGGCTTTCTGAAAGTCGAGATAAAGTATATCAATCGCCCTACTCTTATCATACTCACTCAACATGACGTGGAAAAACTCGAGCAAGTTGGTGAGACACGACCTATGCCGTCTAAACCCATGTTGGGAGTCCCCAAGCAGCTTGTAGGAATCCAAATGGTCAACGATCCTATCCGCTATTATCCCCTCTAATAATTTGCCTACAACTGAAGTGAGACTAATGGGACGATAGTTCCCTGGACTTTCGTGATCCCCTTTCTTAAAGATAGGGGTCACGTTGGCTTCCCTTCAGTCACCAGGCACCTGGCCCGTCTCCAACGATTTGTTGAAGACTGTATCCAGGTGAGGAGCCACCTGGTCGCGCACCTCCCGCAACACTCTGGGGAGAAACTGATCTGGCCCAGGAGCCTTAAACGCGCTCAGTTTGTCTATTCTATCGGCAATGACTGTCGCGGTACATCGAACACTATCCAGGCCAGCACCTTCGTGCCTGACGCCTGGCTCGGGGATGACGCGGGTGTCCTCCCTGGTGAACACTCCCGCAAAGTTCCCCTTGCAGAGGCTTGCCACCCGTAGTTCTTCGTTACATTTCGCTAGCCTAACCTTCGCCTTCACTTCCCTACACAGGCGGACATACGCTTCAGTGTTCTCATGGGAATGATTGGCCTTCGCCCTCCTATACGCTACTTTCCTATTTCGGATAGCCGAAGCGATGTCACGACTGAACCACTTAGGCTGCGTTGAAGCAGGGGTGACCGGTTTTGAGGGTATGGCAGCAGACTGCAGCACCATAAACTCGTCCCGGAATGCACTCCACACTCCCTCAACATCGCCGCCGACCTCTAACCCCATCTCACCTATGCTATCCCGGAGGCTAACAAAGTCCGGCCGCCGTAGATCGAGCTTACTGCCTCTCGAGTTACTACGCTTCACCTGAGGGACGCACACACGGAACCTAATCAGACCGTGATCACTCCCGCCCACCGATTCGTCAATGGTGAGGCCAGTGACGAGGTTGTCTTCGGTCGTGAATACTAAGTCTAGAACGCTTTCGCTTCGTGTAGGCTCATTGACCCAATGAGTGAGGAAGTTCTCATCAGCAAAGTCAACTAGCCTCCTCCCTTCAGCATCAGCAGTCCTGTCTTCCCACTTTATGCGCGACAGTTGAAGTCTCCTAAAACTACACACACCCTATCCCCTAGCAGGCTACGGAATTCGGTGTACAAGGCTGTATCCTCCTCGAGGAGATGGGGAGGTCTGTACACCAAGATTAACCTATAGTTCGTCCCTCCCACGTTCAGATCGACGCCAAGCAGCTCCCGTTCCGACCGGAACTGGCAGTCAACTGGACTCAACGTGTCCCTCACGTATATTAGTAACCCACCCCCCTCCCCACGGGTGCGGTCTTTGCAAAACATTCTATACCCGGGAATTTCGAATTCCCCAACGTAGTCCCTACGATCAGTATGAATCCAGGACTCGGTGATAGCAACAATATCCTGGTATTCTGATGCTAAGAGCGCCCGTAGCTCGCAAAACTTATTCCTAATCGACCTAGCATTGAAAAGCATTGCACGGAGGGAGCCTTCCCTATTTTGACCGCCCCCTAGAACGACCCGTTTCCCGAACAGCCAGGGCTGTCGGGAGTTGAAGAGCCCTCACCAACGAGGGGCAACTTCCGTAGGAGCCTGAGCCCCCTCCAACGTGGAAGGAGGGTCACCCACCTGTACCTGGACGCACCCTTCAGTTGAATGTACGTCCGCCACCGGCTCAACATCATCTCTCCCCGGTGGGGGCCCGTCATCTCTCCCCGGGCTCGAACTCACCATTCTGTATAGGTGCCGGTCGAGCAGCGCGCCTAGCACACCTTTACCCTTGTTATTGAGGTGGACACCATCCCTCTGGTAAAGGTCCCACCTACCCAAAGAGAGAGAGAGAGAGAGAGAGAGGAGAGAGAGAGAGAGGAGAGAGAGAATCCCACTGAATGTGATTCCAACTGCATTCCGTGTTCAAGAACGAAAAATCCGCAAGTAAGAATATTAAAGTAGGAAATTTTCAAATTGATCCATTCTCACTTCATGACTCACATTCTCATCCACGGCTTTCCCACTTTGGTCCAGGTTAGGTTAGGTTAAGTAAATGGGAATGGGAATTGGAATTAGGAATGGAAGTGACATCGAATGGAAGTAATGTACATGAAACGTTCCCATATAAATTTCTTCAAGTCGTATAATTTTTAATAACGGAACAAAGCGTCATACTGAATGATCCCATTTTACATCCACAGTCGATTGTACAAGATATGCTCCAAGGTTCGTTACTGGGACCCCTTTTATTTTTATGTCAGATAAATAAATTAACTACGACAGCGTAATTAATATAATGAGTACAGATAAAGAAAAGCATTCTACTCTAAAACATATGTTATTAGATGCATACAGTGACCAAACTCGACTTCACACTTACATTTATCTACGTTCTTGCTTTCAAATGGGCTACCCTGTATTATACACTAGGTTCCCTCCTACTTCCTACCTCCCAGGAAGAAGTGGCTAAGCGACAAAAGTAAAAAAACGCCAGAAAAGTGTGAGGTGGAATAACTTTTGAACTTTTGAAGATATTTCGTATTTTCAAAAGTCCACATCAAAGCAGTTCGGGTATTTATGAGACCGTAGCACTCAAAATATCGTCAGAATCTTATGAAGTACCAAAACCAACCGAAAACACACCATCTCTGTGTTAAAATCTCTAAATTTTCTTTACCTGAATGACCTTCACAAGTTGAATATCTCTTCACATATCCATAACATATTTCATAAGGAAGCTTCTGTGTTAAAATCGTATCAAACAACCAAGTAAACCATTCATTGAACCTTGGACAGCTAACGTTTACTTCGGAAAACGTAAAGTTCATCCTTGAGACACGAAGGATATCATTCTCATACGAAGTTGATATCTTGAACATTGAATCAAGGTCACTTTGGGTTACATTAAAGTAACACACACAGTGACACACACACACACACACACACACACATATATATATATATATATATATGAAAATTATTTCACGAAAGTAACACGTGAAAAATATTTATGATGAATAAAACCACGAAGGAAGGAAACACAAAAAGGTGCTCAAGCGCTTTCGTCTAATGACATCCTCAGGAACACTGAAGTACATAAAAGGTTACGGCCTATATATAGGTTACAGAAAGAAAAAAAAAAATAAATAAATAACATACATACACACAAACATATATATATATATATATATATAATTATATATATATACATACATATCTACACACACATATATATATATATATGAAAAATTATTTCACGAAAGTGACACGTGAAAAGTATTTATGATGAATAAACCACGAAGGAAAAAAGAAACACAAAGGGGTGCTCAAGCGCTTTCGTCTAATGACATCCTCAGGAACACTGGAGTGAAAGGACAGATCAAGGCAATATATAGGTTACAAAAATAAACATACATACATACATATTCACATATATATACATATATATATATATATATAATATATATTATATATATACATATATACATAATATATAGTAAGCATAGAAAAAAATTGTGGGAGGAGCCAACATTTATATGGTCACAGAAAAATAAAGAAATAAAAATAAATATAAATATAAATCCATCGGAAAAAAACAAACAATTTGTCCTACGTACACTTTTACTCTGGACATGACACCCCTATTAAAAAGGCCATATTTTCCTCAATGTTTCTCCGCGCTCTTAGGATCGCCAGTCCGGAATACATCGATGCCGAATTGGAAAATATCAACGGTATTGGAAGTGAGTTGTGTTACCCATCTGCGTTCATGGAATCTTGTCTTAATAAGGCTAAACGAACCTTCTATCGTGTGAATAATAACACTCGCACCTTGTCAAAGAATATTTTAGTACTTCCATTTTTCCCGGGCTTCTTAGGCATTGCTAATGTACTTAAACTTTTGGATATCAGTGTAGTTTTTTCATATAACAATATTGTGAAAAACATCATAGTAAAAATAGCCCTACCAATAATTTAGGCATTATCTATAAAATTGGGTGTAAGCAATGTGATTCCTTTACATAGGTCAGACGGGAAAGGATTTGCAAACGCGTGTAAAACAGCATCAATATTCCGTTAGAACGGGACAGTTGTCCAGTGCCCTTTTTGTCCATTTGTCAGAGTTATCCCATTGTATTGATTGAATAATGTTTCAGTTTTGTTTCACTCTAGCAACATTGTTAATAGAAATATTCTTGAGTCGGCTATAATTCAACTTACAAATAACCTTAACATGAGTAAAGGTCTGTTTCACTTGATCCCGTTGCTCTGAATTCCTTCAGAATGGATTTAAACAAAAAGGGCAGGTTGTTAAATCTTTGGTAAAAAATTTGTTTTTGTCTGTTGTTTCCCTTACAATTTTATTTTCAATTTTTTGCTGTATGCGTGTATGTGTATGTATGTATGTGTATGTGAGTATGTGTGTGGTCATTGCAGTTAAATGTGTTTGTATGATATGTGTGTATGTATGTATGTATGTGTGTATATGTATGTATGTATGTATGTATGCAGTTAATATATATATTATATATATATATATAATATATATATATATATATATATATGTATATGTGTATGTACCTTACCTTACCTTACAACCTCACAAGGTTCTGCGGGATGATTTCTCATTCCTGAAGGTCAAGCTTGTATATATATATATATATATATGTGGTGTGTGTGTGTGTGGTGTGTTTGTATATATGTGTGTATATGTATATATATATTTGGTTATGTGGGTATACATGTGTACGTGTATTATTTGTAATTTTTTCAATTTATATTTATTTTTATTTCTTTATTCTTTTGCGACCTACCGTTTTCTCAGACAATAATTATAAAAACAATTTGGTAATTTTTTTTCCCTTATGCATATATATATATATATATATATTCTGATATATTGCGTTTATATTTCGTATTATATACCGTATATATGTTGTATATATATTTTATTGTTCTTTATATATCATCTAGGCATCATTTTGTTTTCCAATTTATATTTACTTGTACTTTTTTATTCGTTTGTGACTATAATATGCATATGTGTAATTTTTTCCCTTATAAATTGGTGTGCCTCTCTTAAAATTTATCTTTCAATTTATTATTATATTTTTTATTTTTTTAATAATTAATTTTTTTTTTTTTTTTTTTGGTTTATTTCTTTATTTTTAGTGACATATATATCAATTTGCAGCATCTATTAAATCGATTGTAAAACTTCCCTCTTGAGCTTGAATTGGTAGACTCCACTTACAATATTTATATTTATTTTTATTTCTTTATTCTTTTGTGACCTGTTCCATAAAAAAGCCATTTGAATTTATATTGAAGGTCGGCCAAAGTGCTAAAAGGTCTTTATATATATATATATATATCTATAATAGATATATGTATATATATATATATATATGTATGTATGTATATTTATGGTTTTTTTTTTTTATTTGCCTGTTTATTTCTTTATGATTATTTAGGCTGTGACATATATATCACTAAGGCACTATTTTGTAATTAATTTTTTCTCAATTTATATTTATATTTATTTTTATTTCTTATTTTTCTGTGACCATATAAATGTTGGCTCCTCCCACCAATTTTTTTCTATGCTTACTATATATATGTATATGTATATATATATATATATATATATATATATGTATATATATGTGAATATGTATGTATGTATGTTTATTTTGTAACCTATATTGCCTTGATCTGTCCTTTCACTCCAGTGTTCCTGAGGATGTCATTAGACGAAAGCGCTTGAGCACCCCTTTGTGTTTCTTTTTTCCTTCGTGGTTTTATTCATCATATATATATATATATATATATATAATATATATATATATATACTATATATATATATATGCAATAAACGGAGAAGTAAAAATAAAAATTAAAAATTAAAATTAGAGGATTAACAAAGAGGCATACAGATTTGTAAGGAAAAATATCGATTTTTAGCACAAGATCAAATGAATTATAAAAATACAAATTTATACTGGAAATCTGCCCGGGTTTTAACACTTTGCCTTTTAGAGTCAAGTTTCGATATATATAAAAATAAAATGAAGATTAAAAGTTAATAAAGTAGCATACAAGTTTACCAAAGATTTAGCGTCCTACCCTTTTATCTAAATTTGTTTTGAAGGAATTCAAAACAACAGAATCGAGTTGAAAAAGACCTTTGCTTATGTTGAAGTTATTTGAAAGTTGGATAATGGCAGACTCAAGAATATTCTATTAACAATGTTGCTAGAATGAAATAAAACTGAAGCATTATTCCAATCAATACAGTGGGATAACTCTGACAAATGGACAAAAAGAGCACTCGACAAAGGCCATTTTTTCATCAATGTTTCTCCGCGCCCTAGGATCATCAGTCCGGAATACATCGATGCCGAATTGGAAAAAATCAACGGTATTGGAAGTGATCTGTGTTACCCATCTGCGTTTATGGAATCTTGTCTCAACGGCAAAACGAACTTTCTATCGTGTCAATAATAACACTCGTACTTTGTCAAAAAATATTTTAGTACTTCCATTTTTCCCGGGCTTTTTAGGCATTGCTAATGTACTTAAACTTTTGGATATTAATGTAGTATTTTCATATAACAATATTGGAAAAATATCATAGTAAAAAATAGCCCTACCAATAATTCAGGCATTATCTATAAAATTGGGTGTAAACAATGTGATTCCTTTTACATAGGTCAGACGGGAAAGGATTTGCACACACGTATAAAACAGCATCAATATTCGTTAGAAACAGGACAGTTGTCCAGTGCTCTTTTTGTCCATTGTCAGAGTTATCCCCACTGTATTGATTGGAATAATGCTTCAGTTTTTATTTCATTCTAGCAAATTGTTAATAGAAATATTCTTGAGTCTGCCATTATCCAACTTTCAAATAACTTCACATAAGCAAAGGTCTTTTTCAACTCGATCCTGTTGTTTTGAATTCCTTCAAAACAAATTTAGATAAAAAGGGTAGGACGCTAAATCTTTGGTAAACTTGTATGCTACTTTATTAACTTTTATCTTCATTTATTTTTATATATATCGAAACTTGACTCTAAAAGGCAAAGTGTTAAACCCGGGCAGATTTCCAGTATAAATTTGTATTTTTATAATTCATTTGATCTTGTGCTAAAAAATCGATATTTTTCCTTACAAATCTGTATGCCTCTTTGTTAATCTCTAATTTTAATTTTTATTTTTACTTCTCCGTTTATTGCATATATATATATATATATATATGTATGTGTGTAGATATGTATGTATTATATAATATATATATATTATATATATTATATATATATGTTTGTGTGTATGTATGTTATTTATTTATTTTATTTTTTTCTTTCTGTAACCTATATATAGGCCGTAACCTTTTATGTACTTCAGTGTTCCTGAGGATGTCATTAGACGAAAGCGCTTGAGCACCTTTTTGTGTTTCCTTTCCTTCGTGGTTTTATTCATCATATATATATATATATATATATATATATTATATATATATATATATATTATATTACATACATACATACATACATACATACATACATATACACACACTGTGTTTCCTCTCACACGCACATACAAATATACAATTAATATAAAGATTAAATTTTATTCAAAGAAATCTTATCAAAGTTTCCGGAATCATTTCAAAAGAATTTATCCACAATCCTTGAAATCTTTGTCATAATTTGCATTTAGATTAAGAAAAAAAAGCATAAATTCTCATGATTAATAGTTAAATGGAATCTTTTCGGTAGTGGAGAGAGAGAGAGAGAAGAGAGAGAGAGAGAAGAGAGAGAGAGAGAGGAAGAGAGAGAATTTTCAAAGGAAAATCCAAAATACTTCTATAGTTATGCGAAAAGGAAAACAAAAACGCGCGCCGCTATTGGGCCCTTAAGGAAGAGAATAATGAACTAACCGACGATCCAAAATAAATATCTGAAACATTGAGAGCCCAGTATGAATCAGTTTTCAGTACCCAAAAAGTGACAAAACGATACCTGACATAGATGCATTCTTTGAAGAGAAATTGCAAGGAGAGTGTATAACAACTTTGATTTTACCCCAGAAGATATAGCGAGAGCTTAAAGACAAATGAAACCACATTCAGCAGCAGGTCCGGACAATTGGAACGCATTCTTGATTAAAAACTAAAAATGAAATAGCTACACCTTTATACTGGATATGGAGAAGATCCCTAGACACTAGGAAAATACCGAGCATCTTGAGAAGAGCAAACATTGTCCCTATATATAACGGAGGGGATAGATCTCAAGTAAAGAACTATAGACCAGTGTCACTGACGTCGCATTTTGCTAAAGCTTTCGACATAAGTGATCACGGTATAATAGCACATAAAATTAAATATATGGGAATAACAGGCAAAGTGGAAAATGGATCTACAACTTCCTCAGAGGACGTCTACAGGTCGTCAGAATTCAAGGTATATCATCATCAGAATCGGAAGTACTCAGCTCAGTACCACAAGGTACACTGGCCCCACTCCTGTTTATTATCATGCTAGCAGACATGGACAGCTGAGTAAACAGCAACAGTATAGTAACATCCTTTGCAGACGATACAAAGATCAGCGGAAAAATCAACGATGAATATAAATGAAGTGGAGGCCTTGCAGAGGGATACGAACAAAATATACAAATGGCCACCGAGAAATTTCAGCTCTTGAGATATGGTAGAAAAGAGGAACTTAATCAGACTGCATGTTATGCTCCAGATAGACGGGAAATTCAGAGAAGCACGAAAGCGGTCGACTTGGGGTAATAATGATCGATGATGCCAAATTTGAGACACAAAATCAGATATCAATAAACAAAGCAAAAAGAGTCGCGGGACAGGTACTAAGAACGTTCAAAAGGAGGGACAAGACAGTAATGATTCCTCTGCTGAGAACACTGATCATACCAAACTTGAATACTGCTCAGTTTTGACGTCCCCATATAAAAAGGAAGAAATTAATAAACTAGAAGAAACGCAGAGACATTTCACAGCCAAGATTGATGGCTGCAAAGAACTCAGCTACTGGGAAAGATTACGTAAACTAAATTTGTACTCCCTGGAAAGAAGAGAAGGTACAGCATAATGTACATATGGAAAATGATCGAAAACTAGTACCAAACCTCAAACTGAACCCAATTACCATTCAACAAAACTGGAAAATAGGAAAGGCAGAATGTGTAGTGTTCCCAAATTAAGGGCCCGACAAGGGACCTCCTCAACACTGAAGGAAAATGGTTGTTGGTTGTGAGGGGGCCAAGACTTTTTAACCAGCTTACAAAAGACCTCATAAACGTTACAGGGGTCAAAGTTGAAGCCTTCAAGAGAAGACTAGATACCTGGCTCAGGACGGTACCAGATGAGCCGGGTGTACCTTGCTATGTACGGTGGAGAGCGCAAAAAAAGCAACTCATTCCTCCACCGAGCCAGGCCTAGTGGCGGGGGTCACCAGCTTGATCTTCGTGTGAAGAGAGACAACGTACGGAACAGCAACGAGGTGAACGAGGGAGATATATATATAAGGAAAAGTAATTAAAATACTGGCAGTAAATTCCCTAGAGTTTTATCACATATACAAAGGGTTTGCAAAAGTAAATACATACATTCGTATTTTTTTTTTTTCCTTTATGATTTCATAAAGAAGTCAATAAATAATATCAAACTTATTGAAGGAATATAGTTACGACCGTGTTGCTTTCCCCTTCGTATTTTATGAAGTTGACGCACGTTCTGCATTCCATTGATGAGCTTGCCATTTGTTTTTGAGGACAATTATCGGTGTGTGTATTTACTTTTTGTCAACATTCTTTATATTCCTGATAAAAAAAAAAAGCGGAAAGGCGTTTGTTTACCCTTCTTGCCCAATTTGACCCGGCCCCCCCCATACCCCTCCCTTGAAAAACAAATATAATTGCAGTTTACAATATTTTGACTAAAATATACCTCTGGAATCTATGCAGAGTATTAAAGAAATAAAATCCAATAATTTTATTTGTATCGTATTATCGTAACGTAACAGAATATTGTAATATTGTAAAATTTATCGTACAGTATAAATAAATGTATAAATATAAATAAATAAAATATAAATATTTTCGAAAATGACTCTAATGACGTCACAGTGATTTAATTCATTATCTAATTTTCAATTTCGTTTACATAATTTAAATAAATTAATTAATTCATAATTATTATTTATGATTTATATAATGATAATTACCTATGAAGTGGTGTTTTTTTTCTTTCATTAAGAGCCCAGTAAAGCCGAAAGCCTAAAGCGAAATTAAATAAAAAATAAATAATTTAATTTAACAATTATTTAATTTATGTTAAAATTATCGCCACGACAAAAATGGTCAAAATTTAATATTATATTTATTTTTTAAATAATGAATTATTTAATTATTATTTAATTCTTACTGTCTCTGTTCAACAAAAGGAATAGTAAATGTGACATTTTTTGCAACTTATCAAAAACATGTATGAAAATAAGTAAATTACACTTATTATATAATTCTTACTACATCTAATTAGTTAAGTAACATAATCGTACCTTTTTTCCCCCCTTCACTTTTCCTCAGCAATTTTTTTCATTTTTTTTTAAAGTACCTGGTACAATTCCCACAAATGGTATAATTCCCAAATGGTATAATTTCCACAATGGTACAGTTCCCACAAATGGTCAGTTCCCACAAATGGTACAATTTCCACAAATGGTACAGTTCCCACAAATGGTACAATTTCCACAAATGGTACAATTCCTAACAAATACTACTTTTCCACAAATGGTACAGTTCCCACAAATTGTACAGTTCCCCAAATGATGCCAGTACCATTTTTATAATTCATATAGTAATGACGCTGTACCATGAAATGGTGTTTTTTACCATTCGTTATTATATTTGACGCGTATTTTGCATAAATCAAAGTTTTTATAAAGAGGAAATCTAACACCAAAATCTAAATATAACCTAAGCCAGAGGCGATGACTTAACCAAGGAGTTACCATGTGTTACGATTGTTGTATCTCCTTCTATGTTTCTTGGAATATCTCATTCAGTAAAAGTCATTCCAATATTGAATACGGCTGTCGGAGTCACGATAACTGGAGGTTTTTCAGTAAAATTATCTACATTGAAAATAAATATACAGTTTCGTAAATTTCTTTTTATATATTGTATTAACATATAAAATATATATTTCAAATATACGAAATAGGCTTTCTTTTAATTAGACCTAGACCTATAAAATACACATAGGTTTTTACGTTTATATTTTTTAAAAAAATAACACTACTTTTTAGTAACTTAAAAATAGTAAAATAAAATTGTTGTCGATGCTTTTTCGCAAAATAAAAAAATGAACCGAATAAAAACGTCGCATTACTAATATATGTATATATATAATCTCCAATCTGAACGGTTGTTCGACGCTATCAAAAATATCAAAATTATAAGCGAGCCATAAACATAGATAAAAAGTAATTAAAATACTGGTAGTAAATCCCATAGACTTTTATTACTTATATCTCTCTCTCTCTCTTGACTTCATACATTGTTTTTTATTGTTGTTCCTGCCGTTTTTATGTAGGAAGGAGGGGCAACGGCGTGCTCCCGCCACCATAAATGTACTTCCTCCTCCCCCCTCATAAAAGAGAGGGAGAGAGAGCTGAAATCAAGGTCTCCGAGCTCTTAAAAACGATGCCATTTTGTTTTTTTAGAAATTTTGAAAAGACTGTGTATTGTGTAAGATGCATGTATATCCGATGAAGAATAGAGGGAGAAGTATGTGCTTAAGAGCATGCTGGACTGTTCATAGTGTAAATGAGCACAAAAAAAGTTCAGCTAAGGAGGATAGTGACAGGAGAAACGGGAATTCTAGCACTTCCTGTCTCCTGCTTATCAGGATCACTCATCATACGAAAGGCCGGCTCGTAACCCGATATCAGATTTTTTAGTAAAGTCGCATATGTACACCCGGCTCATCTGGAATTGTCCTGAGCCAGATGTCTGGTCTTCTCTTGAAGACGTCCGCATGAACAGTTGTTCTTCTTATTTATTTTGGTAACTAGTTAAAGAGTCTTTGTCCTCTGACGACAAAGCTATTTTCCTTCACTGTTGAGGAAGTTCCCTCTATAGTTCAGAGTTCATGGCGAAAAGATTACTTAGGACAGAGTAGAAGGGCTAATATTTCACATTCTAAATGTAGTAAGATGTTGTGGCCGGGTCTGTTTGCTTGGAAATACCTTACATTCTGCACTTTCATTTTCCAATATACATAAAAAAGATTTATTAATGGAAGCATTTATTTCTAAAGTAGAACGATGAGAGTTAATATCTCTTAATTTAGAGCATCATTCCGCCCATACGCCCATTTCACGGTACGAGCAGCTCGAAGCAGCACTGCCAAGTAAATAGGGAGTCAATGTACTGACGAGGCTTCCAAACCATTCAATACTCCGTGTTAACCCTCTATCGCACAACTTTTTTGTAGGGTTAAGTCTAAATGCGTGTATCTGAAATGTTAAAGAGAAACAACATGGTAGTGACGGTGACCCAAAGCTGGGCACTTGCGTTTTTTTTTGCGGTACTGCGGTACTGCGGTACTACCGCACTACCAAACCGGTACCGCATAACGCAGTACCGCAAAGGATCGCTGAAAGTACAGCAGTACCGCTACCGCCATTTTTTGCGGTACTGCGTTTATGCGGTACCGGTTTGGTAGTGCGGTAGTACCGCAGTACCGCAGTACCGCAAAAAAAACGCAAGTGCCCAGCTTTGCAAATGATGGTACCATAAAGGGTTAATTTAGTCCAATGAACATCCGAATTCGTATGCGTTCCGCGCGATTTTCGTTCGTATTACAGACACCTTCACTTATTATCAATCCTGATGCATGACTCTTTAGGAGCAAGATGCACCCTAAGTTTGTGTTTCCTCCCAAAAGCAGCGCAAATTTATCCGTACCAATCACAGCCACACACACACACACAAGCCTCAGGCTTGCTCTACACAAACTAGACCAAAAACGACACGTACATGCAATCGCAAACCGTCCGTATACAGGCCTGTATTTATTTAAAATAATAGTTTTATATATCCGCAGTTAAAGACGGAAAACCCCCCCCACTGTATTTGTAAACTGAAGCGGAATAAATTTAAGGAAGACTGTTATACCTCAAGGTGGATTCACCTCCCCCTGCCAAAAACCAACCCAGAATAAAATTCGGAAGAACTTTTAAGACCTTAAAGCTTCTTTATTCTGTACTTACGATGTCAATATCTCTCTGGCAGTAATTTTTCTCATTTTTTACGACAAATATCATTGAGTTATTTTCACATTATTATTATTTATTATTATTATTATTATTATTATTATTATTATTATTATTATTATTATTTTTATCGGTATTATCACTATTATTTTTATCATTACCTTACTATTACTTTTAATATTATTATTTTTTTATTGATTGCAGATAGAATACCTTTGTTTTCCTCACTCAAGTTCAATTTTAACTTTAGTTTTCATTTCCATTAATTTCCATTAATTTCCATTCATTTCCATTATTTCATTATTTCATTTCATTTCATTTCATTTCGCTGATGTAACTTTACTAATTGTCCTTTATTTCGAAACTCTATCGTTTTATTATTTAGCAACTAACTATATTTCATGACCTTCTACGTCGTATTTCCCTCAACGTTCGCGCTTCCATATTTCACTATATATATATATATATATATATATATATATATATATATATATATATATATATATATATATATATATATATATATATATATATATATATATATATATATGAGAGGGGTGGCGCGTCTTAAGGTACCTAAGCGCCAAAATTAAAATTCGTCAGAAATCGCCTCCAAAGTTCAGCAAATTGTGGCAATAGTATCTCTGTTATTAATGACTAGAACGTTCATTTTTGGCTAAATTAGAGTTCTAAGTATGCTAATGAAGATGTTGATGAGTTTTTGGAATAGATTTTAATATTTTATATTTTATATATATTTTTTAATTTTTTTGATTTTCTTATTATGCCGAATTTGGGTGAACTTTTGGCTGGCGATAGAGGTGAAAAAGTAGTTCGCTTCATAAGGTTTTCAACCATACTTGTAGTGTCGTAAGGTCATTATAACCAAACCACGCGATAGAGGAAGGGTGAAAAGAGTGATATCCATCAAAAACACATTTTCACCTGTGGTGGCGCTTAGGTACCTTAAGACGCGCGACCCGTCATACACACACACACACACACACACATATATATATATACCTTCTCCGTATACTTATATATGTCTATCAGCGTATACACACAATGTATGTATGTATGTATGTATACATACAGTCTATCTAAATTATTGACGAATTCAATGATTTTTATGTATTTAAATTTACGTAATATTTTTAGCGTCAACTTTTTTAATTTGTGAATTTGTAAACGTCAAAATTTTTAATTTTGCTAATATATATATTATATATATATATATATATTCGATAGAGTCTCTTTATTAAATTTTCAAAATGAACGCTTGAACAATTTGCATTTTTATTTCATGACCCTCGTTACCTGACGATGGGGGGAGGGGGGGGAAGTTTTATCATCGAAAATTTCAGAATTTTTATGTCATTATTTTTTACAATTATACTTTTTCCCTCTTTTAAATAACGTGAATTTTTCAAATATATTCACTTCATATATATATATATATATATATATATATATATATATATATATATATATATATATATATATATATATATTGTATCTCTTTAATTAGTTAAAAAAAAAAAAACTTTTTAAAAAAATTATAGTGTCCCCTAATTAGGTTATCTTGAAAAGAAAACGGAAAGCTTATTGTCAACCAATCACAGAATGAGAGCAAGACCAATCAGCCCAAACTTATGTTTATATATATATACAGTATATATAAAGATAAATTAGCGACATGCTAACTATTCTTTACGCAGAAAGGAGGGGCCGAGAGCGAACGCACGTAAAACACCCACCCCCAGCACCCCCCAACCACCAATTTTATATAGAAACGAAGGACCAAGGGCGAACACCTGCAAAAATTGCCATTCCAATATATAAAAGAGAGAGCCAAAATCAAGGTCTCCGAGGATCACGAGACAATTTTTTTAATATAAATTTTGAGAAGAGTGTGTAGTGTGTAAAATGCATGTATGTGTAGTGAAGAATAAAGGGAGAAGTGTGTGTGTGTGTGTGTGTGTTTGAGAGCATGCTGGACTGTTTACAGGGTAGATGAAACACGGAAAAATATCAGCTAAGGAGGACAGTGACAGGAGAAACGGGAGTTCCAGCACTCCCTGTCTCCTGCCTAACGTTCCCCGACGGAATACTTCCTTGGTCGACTGGTGTCTACAGTCTTCTCTTATAACTATATATATGTTACAGGAAATCTGTGTAACTAGGGATTTCATGAAATCCCTAAAATGTTCAGGGATTTCATGTAACGTTAAGTCGTGATATTTTCATTAAACCTACGTGAAAATTATTGAATTCCCGGTTAGATTAACTGAATGCCCGGTTAGGTCAACTGTCCGCCCTTGACGATTGGCTAGGTTAAATCGTGATATTTTTGTTAAAACTAACGAAAATATCACGACTTAACATTACCTGAAACCCCTGAATATATATGCGCTTCGGTGGTGTAGTGGTTAGTGTCGCTGACTACGAATGCATCGGCCCCGGGATCGAGACTCGGTGACGGCAGGCGGCGCGCAGCAAAACCGAACTGTTCATCCTTCCACACAAAAAAGAAAGTGTTTGGTAGATAAATGGGTACCCTAGGTAGCCTAGTGGTTAAGACGCTGGGCTGCTGGTTGGGCGTGGTTCGGATTCCACGTTAAACTGTAGGTCTAAGGGGGAGTGAAAAGCTTGATCTTCGTCAGAATGAACAATTCGGGCGGAAGCAAACCAAAGGTTACCAAAGGTGTGTGTGTATACACACACACACATATATATATATATATACACACACATATATATATATATATATACACAGGGTGGTACAAAAGTCATGCCTCATAGGAATTTTCAGCGTTGATTATATTATTTTTTTCTTTTAGGTAGGGATGACTACGAAATTAACAATAGACGAGAGGGTGAGCTTCGTTTTAATGTATGGAATACCAAGTACTACAAATCGATGAATCGGTACAGAATTTAAATTCTATACCGATTCATGTTAACTATGTTAACTAATCACAGTTTTAGGGAAATATTGTCCTATAAGATAATATTTGGTGCCTATTCTTATTTTCTTAATGCTACAAAAGACCTTTTTCACAATATTTAAAGCGTGATTTTAATTTTAATTTATCACACTTTACACTAAAGTTTAACTAGCGAGTTAATTTTGATTTGAAACTAGTTAAAATGAATGTTAATTGCATTGATAAATCTATGATTTAGCCCCTTTACTATCACAGAGTGAGACTACAGTTTAATGGCCAAGTTTTTGGAGGGACCACGGGTCTTTACATCATCTGAATGTCGACGATGTACAGTTTAGAAAAAAATCGCCTCGAAATATAATATTGCTAACAATTATAATAAATTACTAATTAGTAATGCCTGTTTTTAGAATTTTATTAGTCACAAAAATGAATAAAATATCCAAACAAACACAATGTTACTATTTAGTAATTTTTTTAGTTTTTTCAATTTTTTTTAGGCGAACTTTTTTCCCAATTTGTGCGTCCCCCATCCAACTACTGAACAGACCCAACGTCGCTTAAATTAATATTTTAACATAATAAATTCGCCCGAATTACAAACTGTACATCTTTTCAACTCCACTTCGATAACTCAAACCAAAATATGAGAGAGAGAGAGAGAGAGAGAGAGAGAGAGAGAGAGAGAGAGAGAGAGAGAGAATTGATCCACATTTAACTTTAAATAAACTTGAAAAACTCTCAAATAAAGTATAAGAAAAGAAGCGACAATATTGTCCTGAAAAAGGTCAAAAACTATTTTCTTGAAAACTCCTTTCTCCAAAGTCTTGTGTATCTTCAGCCAACTTTTCACACCAATTAAGCCATACTTTTTTGCTTACACACACACACCACACACCACAGACACACACACATGTTTGTCTACCTTACCAAACCGCGACATCATCCTATTATCAGTTGCGGAAGGTGGCATTTACCATACTCTTAACTATATCTCTTTTTATATTTAGTGTTTTTCAATAAAAAATATCTAAAACTTTGGCGACACTAATAATGTCGCTACACGCACGTTTGTGCGTCGCTATAAGCTCGGTGCGTATCCTAAAGATTGTCGCGATGACGTAAGATAGCCAAGAAAAAGCAGACACACTCTTAAACATGTCGCTAATACGAGTATGAATATGCTTTGTAATTTTGTTCATAAATAAATAAATAATAAATAATTTAATCAAACCGAACCCGACGAGGACTTACAGACTAAATCGAAACGTCCTATTTTTTTCATATCATCAATTATTAATTAATAAACACGAATTTCTTACAGACTCTTTTTTTATTTTCAAGGAATTCTTTATCAGAACGAGATAGAACACTAAATTGGAAAACCATCCCCCTTCAAATCCAGTTAATAGGGTTCTTTAACCCTTTCCTACCTTTTAACGTTCTTTCTAAGGTCATGTGACGGAGAGGACCTACAGCTTTACGTACTTACAGCTTAGCTACAGTTTGAATTTGATTGAATTTGCAATGGTTGTAAGGGAGTTAGTAATAATGAGTTTAGGAGGGCTAAAAACTGGCACACTGCTCAGGCTAACTAATGCGATCCATTGCGCTAACTCCGGGATTCGAGCCCACGGCCTCAGTGTCTTTATTTCGCTTATAAGGGAACGGTTACCCAGTGACCTACGGACACTAACTACGGACACTAACTAATTAATTAATTAATTAATTAACTAATTAAACGGAGAAGTTTATCACAGGTATGTACGTAAGACGTTACATTTTCATTCGTGACAAGGCACTCCGACCCTTCTCTGGAAAACGAGTTACAGCGTTACAGAGTTAAAGGGTAGGCCTAGAGACCCTAAGATCCACTCTAGGCTAGCCCAAAAAGGAAGTAGAAAATATAGAAATATCAATGAGAAAAAAAAATACCGAAAAATTATACCACGTTTATACTTGTAAAGTATAGAACAGACAAGGGTTTTCTCCCTCCTCCGCCAGCCACTGCTGATAGAAAATAGTGATAAAATGAGATTTATAGGAAACAAGGAAAAAATATAATGAAAAAAAATAGCTTCAGAGTTCATTCACACCACGCACACCCTTATCTCGTGTGTTCAGTTACGCATTTGAAGACAGCGGAAAATAAAGGATAGCATGAAATTAAACACCTAATCTAATCTATACCATGCATTTTTTTCCTTACGAGAAGAGAGATAGAGAGAATACCTTCTTCAGAAGCAACAAACGATAAAAAGCAGTCAAATTATATTCTAAGAAAGTCCTCCTTCTTCGCCCCTTCGCTAGGAAGATAAGCCTATGGAAAGAAGCGAAGCCGAAATAGATGATAGAATGTATCTTCTTTGATTTGCACTTGTATAGAAAACTTTATTTATGCGTTCTCAAGAGCTCTGCAAAAAGACATTAGTGCGCCCCCTTTTCTTCGGGGTTCGATCGATCATGCGAAATGGGGTGGATATTAAAGAAGATAGCTGGGGGGCACTGCAGGCAGATCAAGAATTTGGGCTTCTAAAGATCTAGTAATCGGAGAGATCAAACAGTCTTGGGAAAGAAACTCAGTAAGAAAGATTTTGATTTGAATATGATCCTACGTAGGACGGCAAAATAATAGAAAAAGATCATAGAAAAAGATCATAGAAATAGATCATAGACATAGAAAGATAAGCATAACACTCTCTCTGTAAATTTCAGTTAAATTTCACTGAATTTTACTGAAATTAACTTAACTACTAACGCAAAGTATTGATCCTGCTATTAAAATTATTCACTAAAAGGGTTGGTAATATACAGAGCGCGTATGATCTTGTAGGGTTACCTGAAAATTCGAAAGTAATTTGTCATTTATGTGCCTGAATATAATTAACAACTTAATTGAAAAATTTTTAAAAATTTGCAAAATATGAAACAGGAAAGTACAACAGTAAAATTTACTGTAATTTAGCTGCAGGAGCTCCGCAAATTGTTTGAAATAAGAGTATTTTACCACACTTCGGTAAACTTGACGGCAATTTTGCTGTAATTCCTTTGGGCAGAAAAATAACGAATAAGATTAAGACAAAGGAACATGATCATCTAAGATCAATTTTGATTTAATTAGCTTCATAGGAGAGATTAAAATGTTACTTTGAAGATTAACATCTTAATTAGATTAAATTCTTACCTAAAAATCATGAAAAGAGAGATTAAATTCTAACCTAAAAGTCATGAAGAAGAGAGTAAATTCTAACCTAAGAATCATGAAAAGAGAGATTAGATTCTTACCTAAAAGTCATGAAAAGAGAGATTAAATTCTAACCTAAAAGTCATGAAAAGAGAGTAAATTCTAACCTAAGAATCATGAAAAGAGAGATTAGATTCTTACCTAAAATTCATGAAAAGAGAGATTAAATTCTAATCTAAAAATCATGAAAAGAGAGTTTAAATTCCAACCCAAAAATCATGAAAGAAGAGATTGAATTCTAACCTAAACGTCATGAAAGGAGATATTAAATTCTAACCTAAAAATCGTGAAAAGAGAGATTAGATTCTTACCTAAAAATCTTGAAGAATGAGATTAAATTCTAACCTAGAAATCATGGACAGAGAGATTAAATTCTAACCTAAAAATCATGGACAAATTCTAACCTAAAAATCATGGGCGGAGAGATTAAATTCTAACCTAAAAATCATGGACGGAGAGATTAAATTCTAACCTAAAAATTATGGACGGAGAGATTAAATTCTAACCTAAAATCATGAAAGGAGAGATTAACTTTTGACCTAAAAATCATAAAAGAAGAGATTAAATTCTAACCTAAAAATCATGAAAGGAGATTTATATCCCGCTAATAAACTTATCATCATCATTATCATCATTATCTAATCTAAATACTACAATAAGAGATATTAAAATTCCAATTTCAAGGTCATTCTGACGGAGATTAAAATTACAACCTAAAAATAGTAATTTCTTAGATTGTGGCATAAAGATCACGAAAAAAAATGTATACTGCGTTTATACGAAATATCCAAAGATCATTATGATCAAGAGATTAATCGTTCAGTAATTACTCACAGAGATTGCATAAACGTAATGTTTTTAACATGCTATAAAGTTTAAAAGAAGAAAGCAGAACAACCATTAGCAGATCATAATCATAAACAAACCCTGATCGTGGATTTATATGATCATTGATCTCGTATTTTAAGTTAGAAATAAGCTAAAAACGACAAAATTCTAAAATCTCAAAGGAGTCTGGAGTCAGCAAATGCGTGCACTTACCATGATTATCTAGACGAATATATATATATATATATATATATATATATATATAATATATATATATATATATATATATATATACATTACGTACGTGCTTTATCTAGCTATTCAAAGATTACATTTTCCTGCTTATTCATATTTATAGTCATCGAAGGAGCTGTATCTGGAAACTTATGTAACAAAAACATGCTCACATGTTTTCTTGCGAAAGAGCTACCCACACATACTGTACGTACAGTGTATGTATACATTTTATAATACACATCATTTGCATATACACAACACTCATCAATATTAAAAATATTTAATTATTCTAAAACATTTATGCGCGTTAACGGTAAAATTGTGTATATAAATGGAATAAAATTGCCGTCGTGGACGACACCGCTGGAAATCTTCCAAACAGTAATATTTACAGTAATATATTTTGTAGCAAGATACACAATCAAGGATTTTTTTTTTTATTTTTTTTTTTTTATTTAGTCATCGGCTTTTTAAATTAATTCTTTGATATCATTCCGTTTTCTTTGTTCCTTTGTTAGTTTAGACAGTTTTCTTTATACAGAAAATGAGGGGAAACTTTTTACTTTTTCAATATATTATATATATATATATATATATATATATATATATATATATATTATTATATATATATATATATATAAAGGGTGGCACAAAAGTCGCGCATCATAGGAATTTTCAGTGTTGACTATATATTATTTTTTTTCTTTTAGGTAGGGGATGGCTGCGAAACTAACAATAGACGAGAGGTGAACTTTGTTTTAATGTATAGAATACCAGGTACTACAAATCGATGAATAGGTACAGAATTTAAATTCTGTACCGATTCATGGATTTGTTGTACAGGGTATTTCATACATTAAAACTAAGCTCACCCACTCGTCTATTGTTAATTTCGCAGCCGTCCCCTATATAAAAGAAAAAAATAATATAGTCATCACTAAAAAAAATTCCTATGATGCGCGACTTTTGCGCCGCCCTATATATATATAATATACAGGGCTATTCAAAATGATTCATCCGATTTCAACTGAGAATACTTCCGTACCTATCAACCGTGCATCAACTGGGCATACACCACATGAAAGAGGAAATCTCCGAGTTTTACAAGAACACCGCGAGAGGGCTCCAAAGTCACGCCGTGGCCTAGCCTAGCAACAAACAGTCAGTGTGAAAATGGCATCCGCACAGCAGAAGGCATTTTGTGTGTTGCAGTTTTCGAGCTGTAAATCGGTAGTCACAGTGCAGCATGCAACTTCTTCCTTTGGGGGTACATTAAGGATACTGTGTACGTGCCACCGTTGCCCACATCTTTGGATGAGCTCCGAACTCGCATTGTTACTGCCATAGAGTCAGTGACAATGGACATGCTGGACCGAGTATGGGAGGAATTCGACTATCATGTCGATGTTGCTCGTGTAACTAGGGGAAGTCACATAGAGCATTTATGAGGTGAGAGACAAAATTTGGACAGTTTTTCTTTTGGTTGATGTATCACAAATCACTCTGTATTTGTAACATTAAAAAATATTCTCATTTGAAATCAGGTGAATCATTTTGAATAACCCTGTATTATAACTGCAAACACGCAGTATAATTAACGTAAAGAACGACGCTTTGTATAGGAGAATTATCCGCGCAAGATGAGAGCGAAAGAACGAAACAAATGAAAAAATGAGGTACCAACCCGGGGTCTTCCGATTGCCGGTCAGATATGAAAACCACTACACCAGGCCTGTGGTGTAGTGGTTATCATATCTGACCGGCAATCGGAAGATCCCGGGTTTGATTCCCGGGTGGGTACCTCATTTTCTCATTTGTTTCGTTCTTTCGCTCTCATCTTGCGCGGATAATTCTCCTATACAAAGCGTCGTTCTTTACATATATATATATATATATATATATATATATATATATATATATATATTAGAGAGAGAGAGAGAGAGAGAGAGAGAGAGAGAGAGAGAGAGAGAGGACTGTTTGCCTAACATTAAAAAATGACCTCTATTCATGGGTATAATAATCAGTAAGAGTGCCAGAAACTGGTGCAGCGGTCAGGCCAATTAATGGGGCCCATTACAGTAACTCCTTCATTATTATTACCAACATAAGCGGGGGTCGCCAGCGTCCGGGTGGCTCAGTGGGTAACACCGATCTCCTATAAGCGAAGTAAAGACATTAGGGTCGGGCGTTCGGTTCCCGATGATACTGGTAATAATAATAATAATAATGAAGGAATTGGAACAGTGGGCCGCATTCTCGTCGTCGGGAATCGAACCCCCGAACTCTGTGTCTTCGCTTCGCTTATAGAGAAACGGTGTTACCCACTGAGCTTAGGGGCGATGACCATTTATGGATATAATGCCCATTTCATACGAGAAATCATGTAAATAATAAGAACTTAAAAATAAAATTATTACATTTTCACACATTCAAAAACTCAATTTTGAGACTCCTTTGCATCAATCACTCTCTGGAGTAGCGATTCCGAAACTCTCTCTCTCTCTCTCTCTCTCTCTCTCTCTCTCTCTGTATGTGTGTGTGTGTGTGTGTGTGTGTGTCCCACTCTAAACTGTGAATTCGTTCATTTCAGAACCATTTCTCGTGGTAAACACCCTCCACGCGTACATTTAATTCCTCAAATTACGTTTATTTTCATACTTTTATACTCTTCCACACTTTATTTAACTGTTCCATTACTGTATTTCACCACTTAAAAAGGTTGTCTAAAAAGCTAGTTGAAAAAAAAATGGTGGCACCAACTCGAAAAGACTGGTCAACTTTTGTAGTGTATTCCTGTGAAAAAAAAATCTGCTGCTTCATCCGCAGTCTATACTTAATTTTTTATTGAAAAAAGGTGATGAAATACATTTTAGAAGATGAAATAACATAAAAATATCATCCAAAAACAGTTCTTTTTTATTCACATGATTAATTTGGTCAATCAACAGCGTGTTGATGACGGCTTACGACAAAAATGTTTTGAAATAAAAATTTTTAATTTCTGCTATTTCAAACTCAGTTTTGACAGAGAGAGAAGAGAGGCTAACAAAGACCCTAAGATCCACCCACTCTATGCTAGCCCAAGAAGAAAGAAAAGTTAGATATAGGAATGAAAAACTGAACACTGAAAACTTATAAACCGCTTAGGTATAGAACAGACAAAGCTCTCTCCCTCCTCCGCCAGCCACTACTGATAGAAAATAGCGATCAAAAAAGATTTATCAGAAAAAAGAAAAAAGTATAATGAGAAGAAAGGCTTCAGAGTTCATTCACACCATGCGTACACTTATTTCGTGTACTCAGTTACGCATTAGAAGACAGCGGAAAATAAAGGATAGCATGAATAGTAAACTACTTAATCTAATTTACGCTATGCTTTTTTAAAAAGGAAATTTTACTTATTTATTATGTACAAGAAGTTTGTCATGTGTATGTGTCTGCCAACTTTTTGAATGTCGCGAGTTTCAACTTGGGTCTTCCGTCGTGAAAGGTGTTTCTGCGGCAAGTGATATATTGAGTTGTTTATACTTCACGATGTTGTGCCACTACGAGAGTAGATTTTCTCACTATATGAACAACTCACTATATTACTTGCCGCATAAACACTTTTCACGACGGAAGAGCCACGTTGAAACTCGCGACATTGAAAGAGTTAACACACACACACTTCCTTTTTGGGCTAGCCTAGAGTAGGTTTTTTGGTCTTTGTTAGCCCGTAACTCACTCTCTCTCTCTCTATGTCAAAACTGAGTTTGAAATAACAGAAATTAAAAATTTTTATTTCAAAACATTTTTGTCGTAAGCCGTCATCAACGCGTTGTTGATTGAACAAATTAATGATGTGTAAAAAAGAACTGTTTTTGGATTATTTTTATGCTATTTCATCTTCTAAAATGTATTTCATCGACTTTTTTCAATAAAAAATTAAGTATAGACTGCGGATGAAGCAGTGGATTTTTTTTCACAGGAATACACTACATACAAAGTTGACCAGTCTTTTCGAGTTGGTGCCACCTTTTTTTTTTTCAACAAGCTTTTTAGATAACCTTTTTAAGCCACCTGTTTTTCATTGGTGAAATACAGTAATGGGACAGTTAAATAAAGTGTGAAATAGTATAAAAGTATGAAAATAAACGTAATTTGAGGAATTAAATGTACGCGTGGAATGTGTTTACCACGAGAAATGGTTCTGAAACAACGAATTCATAGTATATAGTGGGACACACACACCACACACACACACACACACAAAGTAATCGAGACAAACAATTTATCCAAAAGTTTGAAATCATTGTTAATACAAACAGTATAAAATTAACTTAGAAACAAAGTAAACACTTAAACTTCCTTTATGTTAGTTTCAACAACTCATTCAGGAGTTGTTAAAAATTTTATTGAAAATTCTTAAAAGCTGTTGAAAACAACTTAAACAACAAGCCAAACTATGTGTACTTACTTTTCAAAGGGATATAGAGAAGTTGAATGTTACCTTTCAACCTTTCAAAGGTTCCGTGCGATGATTCCTCACTTCACGAAGGTCAAGCTTGTCGCCCCTCCTCTCGAGTTGGCCTGGTGAAGCAGTGAGTTGGTTTCTTGCACTCTCCACCTCACATTGCCAGGTACGCCCGGCTCATCGGGGATTGTTCTGAGACAGGCGTCTAATCTTTTTAAGATGTCCACTAGAACACCATTCGTGTTCCTTAGGTCTTTGGGCAGCTGATTAAACAGTTTTGGTCCTCTCACCACAAAGGTATTTTCTTAAAGGGTTAAGGATGTTCCCTGTCTCCCCTCTAATTTGGGAACACGACACAATCTTCCTTTTTTACTTTCCACCGTTGTTTGGGGAGTTACAGGGTTCAGAGTAAGATAAGGGACTAATTTTTCCATTATTTTCCAAGTGTAAATAATGGTGTGTGTGTGTCTTTTCCTTTCCAGTGAATATAGGTTTAGTTCGCGTAACCTTTCTCAGTAATTTAGTTCTTTGCACCCATTGATCTTAGCTGTGAAGCTTCTCTGAATCCCTTCTAGCTGTCTAATGTCTTCTTTTTTATATGGACATGTTAGGACCGGGCAGTATTCCAATTTGGGTATGATCAGTGTTTTCAGTAGAGGAATCATTATATTCCTATCTCTTCGTTTAAAGGTTCTCAGTATCTACCCAGTTACTCTCTTTGTCTGTTTACTGCTATCTTATTTTGTGTTTCAAATTTCGTATCATCAGTCACTACAACCCCTAAATCTTTTGCTCTAGAATTTCTCTGAATTTCCTGTCCATTTGCAAGTATAATATTGCATGGATTTTAGGTCTTCTCTTTTTCCGTACCGTAACAGCTGAAATTTCTCAGTGTTAAATTTCATATTGTTGTCTTCCGTCCACTTTTAAATTCTGTTCATGTCGGTTTGTAGAGATCCTATATCTTCTGGATTTCTTATTTTTCTACTGATCTTTGTGTCATCGGCAAAGGATGTTACTGTGGTGTCTCTGGTAACGTCTTCATCTATGTCAGTTAGCATGATTATGAAGAGTAGTGGAGCTAATACTGTTCCTTGTGGTACTGAGCTGAGGACCTCTGATTCTGATGAAGATACTCCTTATACTGTAACGACTTGCCGCCGCTCACTAAGGCAATTATATAACAATTTCCCTACTTTTCCTGTTATTCCCATATATTTCAGTTTATGTATTATGGTTCCATGGTCGCACTTGTCGAACGCTTTGGCAAAGTCTGTGTATATTACATCATAGTTTTCATTACTTTCCAGTGCATCAATAATGTTGATATAGTGTTCCATTAGTTGTGATAGGCATGATCTGCCTGACCGAAACCCATGTTGGTTATCATTGAATTTTTTCTGAGTTCCCAAAAAGTCAGATTTTTTGTCTAACTATGCTTTCAAATATTTTAATGAGATGAGATGTAAGCGACACTGGCCTATAGTTTTTGGTCTCGGATCGATCTCCTCCTTTATATATTGGAACTATGTTCGCGCTCTTCAGGATGCCCGGTATTTCTCCCGTGTCTAGTGATCGTCTCCATATCCAATATAGGGGCTCAGCGATTGCATTCTTGCAGTTTTTTGATCAGTGTGGCATTCCATTTATCCGGTCCTGCCGCTGAGTGTGTTCTTAGTTCCCTATAGCTTGTGTAATATCATCTGTCGTAAAGTCGAAGTCCGTTATACTTTCCCCTTGTAGTTCTTCAAAGAACGCGTTTCTATCGCATATCAGTCTGTCAGTTTTTGGGATACTGAAAGATGATTCGTACTGAGCTCTTAATATTTCAAATACTTCTGTTAGAGCATCAGATAAATCACTGTTCTCGTTTTACAGAGGTCCGATAGTCGCATGGTTTTTCGACTTCCTTTTTGCAAAATTATAGAAGTACCTTGAGCTAACCTTTATCGATTCTACAGCGTCGTCGTCTTCTTTTTCTGTATGCTTCTCAATTAGTTCCTGTATGACGTCATCGATACTCTGCAGTTTATCATTTAATATTTTTCTGATGTTATCTTTACAGTTACTTACCTCTTTTGTCTCTCGAACCTGCTTCTCTTTCCTCTTCGTTGTATTTTTGGGACATGTCTTTCCACAATTTCCGGCCTCTTCTCCTCTAAAGTCATTAGCATCTCTTCTGTTGTCTTGGCCTCGAAAATGGTTTTCCAATCTATTACTTCCATGATGGATGCAACACCATCCCAGTTTGTAGCTTTGGAGTGAAAATTAAAAATTTCGAATTTGCTTCTTTCTGTTGTTCGTGTTCTTTCCTTTCCTGTTGCTTTTATATTGGTTGTTATTTCAGTAATGTTATGGTCCGATATTATAGTTGGGGATATTTCTACATTATCAATTAGGTTGCTGTTGTTTGTGAATACCAAATCTAGGCAGGTTTTTTTCTTGTGTTTTCTGTTATTTCTTGTGTTCCATAAATTCATCAGCTAGAGCTAGTAGCATTTTTACCTGCTTCTGGTCTTCCCGTGTGCCCCCCTTGTCCTGATGTATACATATATTTTTTCCTATCCTTTTATATTTCATGAATGGAAAATTAAAATCACCACGGAGAAAAATATTTGGGGTTGGAGAGTGTGGATCTTTTACCCAGTTTCTTACCTCTGTAGTGGAATCTGAAAATTTTAGAAGTTGGAGTGTTTGGGGGTCTCCTTTCATTTTGTGTAAATAGTACATCCTCCTTTACGTTTCGCTGTTCTGTCGGCTCGGAGTATGTTATAGCTGTCAATTTGTATTCTTTTTTGTGAACACAGAGCTCACAGTTTTCACAGTTCGCCTGGCAGTCCTTTAGACGAGTTTCCGTGAGGTATGCAAAGCCTGCTCCGGTTTCTTGCATGAGTCCTTTCAGGTACAAAACTTTTTCCGGGGAATGATTTGATTTAAGGCCCTGAATGTTGGCTAGGATTATTTTTATTTTTTCTCTATCTTTTCGCATACAGGTGGTTCTGATTCGTTTTCCAATGGTGGTGCCGGTTTCGATGCCTTGTGGTCCTCCGATATTTTGCCTCTTTTTATCTTTGTCGGTACCTGTTGTCCCGATAACGCATGAAGTGTCTTTGTGCGTGCCTTCTGTCCGGCTATCAGATTCCTATATTTGTCAGCTGACTTTGTATTTGCTGGATAGTATTTAGCAGCTGAATTGTGTTGGCGACGTCTAAAAAATTGGTACCCTTCTTTGATGTTCGTTTTTCCTGTTCACCCGTTGCGTTCCTTTGAGGGTGGTGGTAACGACATTTTTGTCCGTATTTGCACCTCCCATATCTTGCATAGGTGTTGCAGACAGTAAGATGGTGGAATTTGCACTTCTTTTCAAATTTGCAATATCCACTTGTGTAATGTGTGTTACATAATGTGCATAGATGTTTTGCCCATCCCGATATCTGCAGTTCCCTTTTGCGTAGTATTTACATACGATATTTTCTACGCTTCTACTTCTTGTTATCTTATTATTTTCAACGTTCTTAATTTTGGTATTATCATTATTTTTCTTTGGCTGTTTATTTCGTACGTTTTTAGATATTATCTTTTTAGCATTTCGCTCGTTGGACAGTTTTACTACCTTGCAACTTTTACTTATCTCTTTTCTTTCATCTATGTCTTCATTCTGTATTATATTGTTTATGTTGTTATTCGTTATTTCCTCCTCTCTCTCATCCACCCGAATTTTCATTGGGACATTTCCGGACTCTTGTTTCCCCATTATTTCATCCTTTTTTGTAACACTCGAGTTTGCTTTCTCCATTTCTTTAAATACCGCGAAGGGGTTTACAGTCTGTGTACATGCGTCACACAGAAATTTGATTCCCACGATCTGTTTCGCGTTCGAGACAAGAGATATTTTCCTATCATCCCAATTCACGCAGATAAAGTCGTGCAGTTTTTGACAGAAATCGCATCTTATTGCTGCATTTTCAGTTGTTTCCAGATTACACAAATTGCAGATTAAGCGAGAATTTGGACCTATGGTCATGCTATTCATTAATTAGCGATGGTCTTGAGGGTTTTCTGACCTTTGCGTTTCCTGCCTTGTTTCAAAATTTCTCGAATGCCAACCGTATTACGGTTTAAATATATACGTTAAACTGGTGATAATTTATGTAAACTTTATTGCACTTTCTTAATTTTACTGAATTTCACTCAATAGTTTATATGTGTTAACCCGTTCGTCTATGGCCTTGGGCGGTTCGAAGTTGACGGGGGTTCTGGTTAGGTGGCAGCAACGGATTTGTTACTCTGGAGTATCTGGTACCGTATAGGGAATCGCAGAAATTTATCTTATACTACTCTCCGATTTCTTCTTGTAGTGGATCGGAGGATTCTGTGAGGCTTACTAAATTCTCTGAAGGTCCCCCGATTCTTCTTGTAACGTATCGGGAAATTATTTTTCTCTATTAAAGACTAAGTTCTCTGAAGAGAGCAATGCTCGAAGGAGAAGACAAAGATATTCTCTTACTGTAGTTTACTGCTAAAATGTTACAAGTAATGCTCAGCCTCTAAGATAGATCAGACAATCAGAATGAACACTGGAGAAATTTTATGGGTTTATATACTGAAATGTTTAATGACGTTATTATTATTTAACGCTGATCTGTTTTTGTTTTTAATTCTCAATAGGCTGATTTACTTTGCAAAATATTTAAAGACAAGATAAATATTTTAGCTGTAGCAATGTCTAGACTGATAAGCAAGATATTTGAAGGTGAAGCCATATTTTTGTTTTAAACCACATATTGACAGATATGATGTTATCATGATCTGCCGAGTTAACTAAAAATGGAAAGTGAAATATGCATTTTATTATGAATTACAATTAAACATGCATATGAGCGAAAATTAAATGCTTAAATTTAAAATTAAACGTTAAGCAAGACATGACTTCATCTTTTACAACGAAGAGAGAATGTATACAGAAAACGAACATTGCAGAATTTAACAAGATTACATTATTAAGCTAAATCTAAAAAAATGATTTAGTAATTTAAAAAGAAATAATTCATCAATTATTCAGCAGAAATAAAATAGAAAGAGAATCAAAAATTTTATCCGAACTTCGTTAGCGATATGCAAATTTGGACTCTATATATAACAATGAATATAAGAATATAAATATATAAGAATATAAAGATTATATAAATATAAGGATTATATAAATCTAAGGATTATATAAATATACGAATTATATAAATATACGAATTATACGAATGAATGTAAGAATTATATGAATTAATATAAGAT